>JAULCC010202867.1:0-12888 GCA_032358795.1 Nuttallia obscurata | reverse complement strand
AAAATCTGTTTAATTAAACGATACACTTTTTTGTGAATAATGATCACCCGAATCAGCTCGGGCTGCAGTGATTTAAAAACCAGTCTTTATAAGGACTTAATTTAGAAAATGCTATAAACTCTAGAAATCAGCACTTATTAATGTACTCCTCAAATATATGCACTTGTCATTTTAAACCCGTTAAAAATGGCCTGTCAAACGTAAAAATATTTTACAAACTCATTTACAATTTCAGGAAACCAAGTCAGCAATTGGTTACATTTGTATTACTTTCTGAATTCACGTGTGTTAGTGTTAAACATTTTTACTCTGAATTTTTAAGTATGTATTAGGCTAACGGCTGGTAGGGAAATGTTAATTCTGGTTTGATGACTGATAAATTTGTGGTGACACTATTGCTGTTTGCTGATGCTATGATTCGTTTGGGTGATTCACCAGAAAGTATCTAACAAATTGTACATTAAAGATGAAATCTTAAGTATTAAGATTATAGAAATAGTCTTTAGAGATCATGTGATAGTACAAGTTCAAAGAAATTGAACGATATCATGTAAAAAAGGTAGACAATTCTTAGTGTAACAACGAACACTGCCTCAGTTAGTTTTAAGCGTATGAAACCCGTGTTTGCGTATTCATTTGAGACATTGTCCTGTTCTGTGTGATACATAGAATCTTACCTGTTTATGTATAATCATTTTTAGAAATGAGTTGACTTAAAACTATACAACGCTCGCCAAAGCTCGCGTCATGTTATTTTACTATTCTCATTTATCTAAAATGAAAATAAATAAAAAGATTGAAGAGCTTTTATTTGTAAAATAAAATTGACGTCTAGTTCTTTACGCATTTAACCTGGGCGTCATTAAAACACGAACGCCACATTCTGAATGGTGTTGCGTATATTGTTCAAAACATGACATTGAAGTCAATTTCATTAGTTTATTAAAGTTTTATGTTTCCCTTACATAGAAAGGAGTATTATAAAAAGATATTACTTTCAACGCCGATGTTTGTTAAAATTCACAGATTGTATATAATAAAAGACATGCAGCCATTACACATTTTTGCAATATATAATTATAAACATTTTCTTTGCGTTTTTTTTTCAATCTTAAACATTACGTTCATCTGCTATTTGCTATTTAATGTTGAATTGTTTTTTTTCTCTGTTAGAACTTATATCACGCGCCGTTTATTAAAGTTTTTGTAAAGAACATGTTGTAAATTTATTCTATAAAAATATGTACTATTTACTGGTCAACAAATATATTCTGTCCTGCTCTGGCCCGGTGCTTTTAAACATTTAATCTTGATTATAAAAACGTTCTCTAGTAATCCTATTGACTTAATCTGAGCATATGCTCAAATCTGACCAATTGGGGTCCTGACTTATAAACTTTCTCAATTGAGGATTTAACAGAAAGGCGTTTTTGATGTAACATACTCGGATATATAGAATATATATGTGCTTATTCAATATCATATTAATGAAACCAGTTGACTAAAACATATGACACGAGTCTTGATGAGTGTCACATGATTTTTTAAACGAGTTTCATAAGCATGATATTGAATAAACACCAATATATTTATCAATTAAAAGAATTTAAGAAAATTGCACAAAAATGCACACCTAGCGCATTTTATTAACCGGTTTCAAATTATATTGCAGGCTACATATGATATTTATGTCGCTGCTTTATGTCACTCCCAGAAGCCAATTCATGTGATAAAAATGTACAAGAGAATCGGCTCATTGCAAAGTAGAACTCAATTACAAGCAAAGAAAGCAAAATACAATTTCAAACAATGTTCCCATAGCGAAAAGTAACTTTTAATTTCAGTATCATCCTTAAATTGAGAATCGTGTTCGAACTGAAAATGCTCGTAATTATAGAATATATTTCTGTCGTTTGCAAGTAACTTTATCATTCTTTGCACTGAGTCACTTACCTGAACTTGTTACTTAAGTTTCTTATTTCAACAACAAAACTTGTGTTAAATTCTCAAATGGATGAAGTATTATAACCTCGGGCCCATATGCTTGAGTACATGCTCATCCTCAATCATAAATATTTATAAGCATCGGATCTGTAATTTGAAAAGTTGTTTTACTAACTGGAGAGAGTTAACATTTGCAAAACAGCTGTTGTAGAAAATGTCATTTAAATGGTTAACGCAGTTCAGTGTATGTTTAGTGTTTTTTGATTCGCTGTCATATACAAAGTAAATCCTCAGATTATCTTGAATCATATATTGGATCTAACTAAGGTGAACCCAGCTCCAGTCTGATGCTCCTTGTTTCGTAAGTATCCTATACGAAACTACTGGTTCAAGTATGGATGTGTTATTCCTTATCAATGCATTCAATATATACATTTCCTTACTTTGTTATGAGGCAGTTTCATTCACAGAACCCCGTCCCTTTACAAACTATATTAAATAACTAAGTGCATATTGTGAATTATTGACGTAAAAGACGAACCTAATGATTTTTGAAAGAAGGCGCAAATACTACATGATTTCCATATTAGCATTACAAAATTTTATATCTATAAGTATGTTTCATTATTCAATTAAACACGGTAAAGAACAAGAATATAAATTATGAACCTATTACTCATGTTCGTTGTATAAGGTGGTTATTGTATTTAATAAGCTTTAATTATCATGACAAAATCTTAACTTTTACAACTTGGTTGTCTCGACTTTGAATGACGTGCAATTTTATTTGGATACAAAGGCAGCAATATTATAAACAACCTTATTGTGTTTCTTTAAGAATAAGAGTTTGTATACTCGTATTTAAGAGGAATCTTATCATGTAATTTTATATGAAGCGTCAGGTCACTTTTCGTTAATAATGAAATGATATATGTGTAGCTATATACAACTATGTGGTCGTGAAATGGCCTTGTGTCATTCTGGGCTTATCTTAGAAGAAGACTTGCTTTAGCAAACACTAAGTTTAAATCTGTTTTTGTTTTTTTACAGGGCCTCGTTATTTTCCTGAGCCAATGCGTCTTTAATAAGCAGGTAGGTTAGTTGATTTGGTCAAGTTTCATAAGTATCCTATATCCACACTTACAATGGAATAATAACACATATATTTAAATATTAATATGAAATTAAATAGATTACTTTAATAATATTTTGTAAATACTCAATGCGTAGAAGAATACGTTGTTATAAAATCTTTTTTATCACATGACGTTGCTTATTTCCGGTGTAATATAACAATCACGTATTTTCTTATACAACTGACACGTTAGATATAAGAACCGATTTACCGGACCTATCTATTCATTCGCGGCATAGTTAACGAAATAAACCTAATCGTTGCCTTGAAGTTAAAATTTAGTTATTTTATTTGTTAAAGTTTAAAGTTTTATGCAGCTTTGAATTCTAGACAGGGACTTGATAGACTTTTTCCACTAAAATATGGATCTACCTTTTTAGCTCATTATTAAATATTGATTTACCATAGCGTCGTTATTTGGTCAAAGTCAGGCATCAAAAATAGCTAAATGGAATTTCCAGCTTTCTTCTTCCTTCATTGTTGAGTCATGTGATAAAAAGAAAATCATATGCGTTTTCACTTTATATAAAAGTTTATTAGACTCGTCCTGGAACCTTTATTAAGCTCACCAGAGGCCCGCTAAATAAAGTTTCCTTGACTCGTCTTATAAAATTTTATATAAAGTGCAAACTAATCAGATATCTTCTATATATGTACCAGGACTATTTCTAGCATTTGCAGACATGTCCATTGAAACTGTTCTCTGTTGTTTTTCAATAATTTACACTTCATTAACCTATAACATTTGTATGTAAATCGCAATAATTAAACTTTCAGATAAGTTGTCATATATTTTATTCAAGCATGTTTTATAATTAGTATTACAAATCTTCAGCAATGTCATGTTACAGCACGTTACAATGAAAGTGATATAAACAGCTGTAAATACGAACTTAAGTTTTAATCACCTTCTTTCTATACATTCACTAAAGAAGGGCACTGCTTTTATGTCCATATGGGTTTGAATATAAAGGCAAATAATGAATGGTTTGCTTTACTTTCCTATCATGGTGGCATTACCTGGCACAGATGATCCGAGCACTTCAAAAGAGTCGACAAAAGTATATGCGATCGACATTGCCAACATCATCAACTACGAAGGTATCAAAAGTAGGTCCAGTACATAGCGTCTTGAACTTTATAAATTGGAAATCAAGGTTCAATGAATTAACAAAATAAAGTGTTTGATAATGAGATAGTGTTATTGTTGATATATATATGCAAGTCTGATAAATGAACACGCAAACGAAATAAGGGAAAATAAGATATACGACCGCTACCGTATGAAACATTCTGATGAACTATCACACTAAAACCATGCTTATTTTGATTAAGTTATGTATTTTCTTAATGTGGCATATATACTTTCTTATTAATAATATAATTTGAAAAAGCTGTCAGTATTTTGTATACCTTATTATCTTCATTAAGACAGTAAGTAATTTAACACTGAATTGAAAATTAAATCATTTGGTTTATTTGATTATCATAAATTGAATTTGAATTAAAGTTTATTCAATAAGAATAACTGAAAATAATCAAGAAATATCTGAATTTACCAAATTTACATTGAACTGTCTATATTATAAATTAACCGTTTCATTTAAATTACATGTCGAACATATTTTGTAGTTACTATAATTTATGTTTCAGGCATTTCATTTTCACCTACCCTTTACAGGCAGATCAAAATCATATTCTATCAACGAAGGTACAGTTTCAAGTAAGTAAATTATTCAAAGGACGCAAAAAAGGATGAATGAAATTGTATAAATCAAGATAAAATAGAAAGGCATTCAACGTTAGGTTTCCTGAACGAAAGATATCTGCGAGCAAACGAATATGATTATAGGTGTGCTTTACGCGGTTTCAATTTAAGTCACATTCCGAGAAAAGACAACCTGTTTTTACAATTAATCCTTTTTTTGTTCTATTAACAACGATTTTTGAAACCTTCAGTGTTCTTACCAAAGTAATAAATAACCAATAAAATGAATATGCCAGCAATTTTCTGTTAATTGAACTGCGTTCTTGATATATACAGATATTTTGCTCCGAGTAAAATGTTCAATGTGAAGGTATAAAACTTACAACGCATGCTGTGTACTCCCATAAATTTTACATTTAAAACGTGTTGAAACTTATTCCTATGTTGAAAATAATCTTCTAAATAAATCAAAAGATTACACAACAAACGGCTTTTTATTTCATTTTCCGGCCAAACAAATCTATATGTTCGTCAAATTGTTTCCTTTTGTTGACTAAACCATTTTTTGAAAATGCCTTTAAAGATCAAGAATAATGTAATTAATTTGTTTTGTTTTAAAAAGCTTGCCATGTTTTTGTGACAATAAATGAAATTGACATTCTAAATAACGAAATAATCTTTTGATATATTACGCTTTTCCAATTATACTGTTTCGATATTTTACCACTTTCACAATAGAATTTTAAATGCACACCTGTTGTATTCAAAAATATGTTTTCGAAATTAAAAAAGTTTTGGCAAGAGCCAAATCAGCTAATTTTGTCTCAAGCAAAAGTTAAAAGGCCATTTTCATCTGGCAAGAGATGAACATAAATATACATCCGGAGCACAAAACAAAATTTATAACGTTGTGAAATTCGGAAATTACCGAAATTTCTAATTTATTTTAACAAGAGAATTTTAAGAAACTGAAACAATATTAAAGAACAAATATTTACAATTTTCTGATTTTCTGTTGCATAATTTTATAACAGTTCTATTTAACACATATTTTATTGTATTAATGTAGACTCTGATTATAATTTCAGGTCTTGAAACAGACGGTAAAGCCGTGCAGACCGAGCTTGTGTCCAACGGTTGCATAAATGGAAAAGGATTTGACCGTAACGCATGACAGAGTGGTGACAATGCTTATAACTGAAATTAATTAGAATAATAAGCATTCTTTATTGAAGAAATAGTATGTGCATAATTTCATGTCACTGTCAGGGCTCATTTCTTTCAAATGACGAAAGAGTAATTGACATTATTGTTTCGAAATGTGCTATTATCAATTAAAATAAGCATGAGCAATAGAATAAATATGTAAGAGCATGTAGGTAATAAACCGAATATCTTCAACATTTAAAACAATATATTATTATCTCAATATTAAATATTGTCTGAAAAAAATTTGACCGAAAAGAGTTGTTTGTAGTGGAAGGACGAACTGCAAGTATCTCTATTGTTATGTGTTTTACAGTCCATGGTCAAATTTTTATATAAGAAATATGGTAATACAGATCTTTCTTCTTATAGTTTGTGTCAAAAATTATTAAATAGAGAGTTTTCAGTCGACATTTCCTTTTTCACCTGCATAACATATAACAGACTGTAATCAAAGTGCTTAATAAAAATAAATGTCTCATGATTTAAACAAAACAACACCGAATCATCAGCAAACTACATCAGCAGCAAGAGTAAGATATATGGTTCACTGGCTGAATGATTTCAGAAACTAAATATGGAGTCGCTTGGTGGGATTTGTTCTTTTGACAACATATTGAAAAGCATCTTTTTTTTTAAAAAAAGATCTAGTATGTTTTAAGGTTCGGTGCAAGCTGTGGTTAATATGGAATAGTTCATTGGTTTGATTTTAGACGAATAATAACCCGTTAACGAGATGCAAGATAGGTCAGTTTGACACAGTGTTAATATACATTGTCCAAAGTGGACAGGCTGGCTTCATTCTTATTTAAAGTTCGATATGTGTTTTCTTCCTAAGAACTGTGTATTATCATAAAACCTGCACATATTATCATGTGATAATGTTTGAAATGTGAATATTATCTGCATGTTATTGGCCTATATACTTGTAAATATCGAATCAAACAATAACATCTGAGATATTTTTCTAAAACATGCACTGCACCAGATTTATAATTATACATGTTCACTATGCATAGGGAATAAGGTGTGTCTGAAAATATCTATTTTTGAAATACTCTAGTTCAGTGGATCTATTACTGATACTTTTTCTTATAATAAATACAATTACATAGATATTGAAAATACCCTACTAACAGAAAACAGTTTTGCATTAAAGAAGTGTTATTTACAAATTTTCCCCTGTGTTCTGTCTAATAATGAAAAAAAAGCTTGTAAAGTACTAAGAGTTAAGTACCGCAATTGTAAAGGAATTTTCAAATGGCAGATTATGTTTCGATGGAAATACATGTATGAAAAGACTAAAACTTATGTGAATGAACCTGTTTTTTTAATTGTTTTTATGAATGTAAGCATATGTATTTTCATGTAATGCAAAGGTCTTATTTTATACATGGAATGTTTTAGACAAAAAATATATATTTTAGTCAAATAACTTTTATATGGATTTCCATCTTTATTTGGAAGTCAGGAGTTGATATAAAGAATAAGGGACTCACTGATTACATTATAAAGGCAATCGTATATTATCGAAATATACCTGCGTATAACTCATTTAAGATAATAGAATCATTCATATCAGATAAGGAAATATAGTGGTCATTCTTTATTGTTCAGATGATATAAAAAAAGGGTTTACAACTCAATGCCATGCGTTAAAAATATTGTAGTGACTGCTGCAAGTTCGAGCGCCGAAGTGGAACTGGTTCGTGATATTCATTAGGCAACAAACACTGCTCTTCCCGATATATTCTCGAAATATTGTTTTTTTTTAAATATTCGAGTAAAAATAAAAACATTTAAGCTTAAACTGAACGGAATGAATATGTCATATAAATAACCCTGACCTATATTATGCTGAAAACTGGATTGAAAAATTTATTTATGAATATTTATCAAGACTGTATATTCTAAGATTTTAGTTAAAAACAATCACTCATGCACTCATTAGAAAATGCATTTTTTAGAAATTGGTCATAACCTAAATTGTCTTCAAAGTCCCCTGAGATTATGAATAGCAAAATAAGTTAATTACATAGCTAACTATAGTCACTATAAACTAATAACCTTTAGCCTGCTAAGGGCAACCGTAATAGAATTTGCAAACAGCTTGGATCCAGATTAGACGCCGAATCCAGATTAGACGCCGAATTAGGATCCAAGCTGTTTGACACTCGGCCAATTGTTTCTCCAAATATTGGGCGATTCTGATGAATTTTAAAATCTAGGGAGACGACAGTTTAAGCATAACAACGACCCCAACATTTTCACGCATGATGCTACACATTTCAACGAAGGCATTCAACATTTCAAAGGCTTTAGCTTCATGCCTATAGATAACATTCAAAACGATATGAAAAGCCTCATGAAAGAAAAATATTGGATCTATATACTGGTTAGTGTTTTCTTCCATTTCTGTCCATGACGATTAGGGTTTTGTCCATTTAAGATCTGACATTTTTTATGTAGAATTTAGTTTCATAAAGGACTATGCAATAAGTAGTAAAACAAGCTGAAGTCAAGTGTATCTACTTCAAAGTGTAGTTTAAAGATATCCATAGCTTATACACATCGAAAACATGCACATTAAGTTTATAACCAAAAAAGAGCTTGGCAACAATATTTCCCATGTATCAACGCCATTGTGTAGGGTAGGAGATATGCATGCTCTCACTTATTGCGATTGTATTCGAAACATAGATTATTTAAAGAATCTGTTTTATGGTATCAATGTTGCGTTAACAAAGAAACAAAAGTATATGCCAACTCCGGCCTAATGTGCATTGTCAGTTAAACTTGAAACGTTTATTTTCCCATTAAAATTACAATATTTTAGTACTAGTTTTCCATAATTGTTTAAACATAAAGAACATGCATAACTTTGTGTTTTAGAAATCCAACACATTTCATTTGATATCATACTGAAACGCAGTGTCGAACAAGCTCGTGTTAATAGTGATTCGTACCATATCTTACACGGGGCATGAATTTTTTGTACATTTCCCCTTTTTCTTTTTTTTCTCATTTTTATGATATTGTTTCGTAAGTGCCATTTCGCACTTTGCATGTACGCGTGAATTGGTAAGTAGTGACTATTATTACAGAGTGTCCTCCTTTTTCTTCGCTTCTGATAAACTGGTGTACATTTATGTTAGTTACAACATGATGTTTAGTTACAAAACGCGTTTTCGCTTATAGCAAATAATAATCAGTCACATTGATGTATTGACAGCAATAAAATAAATTGTATTAGCTTGTGCTGTTGTTATTGCCTATAAGACCATGCATTAGTATGTTCATTTTATTGAGAGAACATTGTATATATAATTTTATAACATAACTTCCGGTCAGGGTGAGATATAACAAGCCTTCTATATTTTTCGATATATCACTCGTTAAAGATTGTGACCTTATGTATTCATTCGCGTGACATACACTGATCGACAGTGACGTAGATTGGTAGACAGTGCCGTCATAAGACATGACTAATTCCTACTGTTTTTTTTTCAAATTTGAAGTAGGTTCCTCATTTTACCAATACTGTTCCTTATGTATGCTAATAAATCAGTTAAATAGCCACTAATTTAATATGAGAATCAGTATGTTTCCGAGAAATGAATTAAACTGTTAGTGAACCAAAGTAATGTGATAAAAAGAATATTTCATTCGTGGTCCTGGTATATTGAAATTATAAAACTTGTTGTCAGAAACTATACAAAACTAAGCAGAGCGTAGATTTATTCAGATTTTGACAACTTATTTTATATCTTCAATATACCGTGACCATCTATATGAAGTCCTCAATAGAGGCAGCGACTTTTCAGAAGAACAGTCAGGTGGTATGAATAATAACCTTTATACTTAAAAACGCATGATCAACGTATATCCATTTATGAACTGCAAATGTCATAGTAGGAATGGATGTGTGCACTGTTTCATGATGTTTAATATATTATTGGACAAAACAAACTAACACTGCAACAACTGAATGGAAATTAAAATAAATAAAGATTACTTTAGTTACTGATTACGTATGCTTTTAGTTTCGAGAATATACTTTTGAGCATCAGCTGCAATTTGTATATTTTCTTCGACTGAATACTACCCCTACGCAAGTTTGTCTATGTTTAAGGGTGCATGGCCCTTGTGGCATTGAATATTGTTATATAATGTGTTCGTGATATAAAAGAACAGATGAAAAAGTAATGTTCAGCATCCTCAACTTGATCGTCATTACTACATCTGCAATATGTACTATATGATAGTTGTTACACAAAACACTTTTTAAGTTATTGCATTTATTTCTAAGCCAAGCATGAAGAATTGCTGGCTCATTTACCATGAAAACAATATTGAGAAACGTCATCTCTTTGTTTAAGCTAAACTGCGTTTAATATAGTAAAAATTATCAACAGACTTGATATTTACATCAAGATTATTCCAAACTGTTCCACATAATAAAACACATGATATTTTTATCATTTGTGTTCTACAAAACGGCATGGTACAATCATTTTCGCTTCGTAAAGGTTAATTTGTTTCTTTATGTAACCAATATTGGTAATAGGTCAGTAATATATAAAGGCACAATACGATTGCCTATTTTGTATATATTTTTAACTCCCTTCTATACCTAAGGCTCTTCCAACCACATTCACTATATAGCCGTTCTAATGAAACAGATCTCGTTATTTATGTCACTTCTCCAACTGTTTCATTTTGAAGTCTCTCTAATGAAGCAGACTCTTGTTCTGAACACTTTCCGCAAACAATTGATAAATATTCCAGTAAAGGACGAACATGAGAAATATGAATTTGGTTTAGCGCTCTTCTCCCTAAAGTGAATTTCAGTTTACTCATGATACCTCTTATCATTATGATGAGCCTAAATGTCATGCGAAACAGAACCAAGCGTGACCTTTTCAAAGTTATTACGTATGTGTCTGTCCTCAGTCGGAATCCATGCATCATTAACCCTTAGACTGCTGACAACATTTTCATTTTTGTCTTTTTGAATAGTCGTCTGCTTTGACTTAAAATCCATCGGATTCGCCTAATATTTTGAGAAACACTTGGTTGAGTTTCAAACAGATTGGATCTGTATTCGACTCCAAGTTACTCGGCGTCTGATCTGGATCCAAGCTGTTTACAAATTCTATCACAGTCTCCCTTAGCAGGCTAAGGGTTAAACATAGCTTTCATGTTTCTGTTCAAAACATTCACACTTGTTGAAAACATATCAGCTTTTTCGGTTTTCGAGACAGAGGTCGGATATAACACTTCCCCTGGGATGATCCTCAGAGATACCTGAAGAAGATTAAATGCAAGGGTCCGCATTTTGTATTATTATTTTAGGCTCTACCTTGTGATGTTATAACCAAACCAATCCAAAAATACAACAAGTGGGTTATGAAGGCGCTCACCTGAACATGGCAGCCATTTTGTTTTGTACGAACAACAGTTTCCCCATATAAATACACAAATCCTAGTAATTTAGCTTTAAAATTTATGGTTTTAAAAGGAGATTAATAATGCCATCCAAGGAACACTTGTATCAAATTACTTTCAAATTGTGCCACTTGTTTTGAAGAAGAAGAACATTAAAGTTTTCACGAAATTCATATAAGGAAAACTGACTCCTCCCCTGGCGGCTACGTTGTTTTACTGATCAAATCAATTTGAACAATATTTGCAGAGGGTCAACAAGGAAACATTTATGCCAACATATTTTTGAATCTAGCGAGAAGGTTTTTAGAAGTAGACTTTTTAAGTTTCCACTATAAACATTTAAGAAAGAAAATGACTCCATCCCCTGGAGGCCATGTTTTTTACTGATCAAAATAGTTTGAACGATTTTAGAAGAGGATCAACCAAGGAGCATATACGCCAAATTATTTTCAAACATGGCACTAGTTTTGAAAAAGATCTTAAAAGGGTTTCCTTTCTGTTGCTAGGCAACCATAGTTATGCATGGAATCAAATTCTTTGGACGACTTTGAAAGCGGACTACTTTAGAATCATTCCTGTAAAGCTTTATTAAAACTGGCACAGCTGTCTTTGAAGAGATGTCGTTTCAAGCAAATGTTGACGGACGAAAGAACGACGGACCGAAAAAGACCGGTTACAATAGCCCATTATGAACCTCTGGATCAGGTGAGCTAAACACATAATATTTTCTGTCGTTTAAGTCAGATAGATACCGCGAGACCATTGTCTCTGTTATCTAAAAACCCGTTAAGCTCGTTGATAAACGTGATAGACAACGGTCTAACGGTATCTATTCTATACACAGTGAGAGTATGTCAGCTCAAGCAGAATGCTAGATAACGAACAACTTGAGTAAACTGTTTTTCAAATTAAAGTATACAGACTATCAGATATATTTACATGTATGTTATTGCAGATGTTTGAGTTTCGTCTTTCGATATACAAAAAGACACTTGTTGGAGTCAGGACATTGTACTTGTTGTTGCCAGATTGATCTGACTGGTTCCAAAGCTACTTACCTACGGCTAACGCCCATACTTCAAGCTTTTAAAAATGAATTGAAAAAGTGATTGATAAAGGGTTTAGCAACATTAAGAGCTTGATTGCAAAAATGTTGTTTAGACTTAAACCAAGTTAGGTCATTTGATAAACAGTCGGTACATTTAGTCGATAATTTGGCTATCATCGCTGCTCTAAGACAAGCCTCGGGTCTTTGTGAATGGTTTATCTAATACAATTGCTTAGAAACAAACAAAAACACTAAAACTTTGTTTTGTTTATTTGTTTGACTGATTTACGTCACTTTCTGCCGGCTAGGGCTAATGGACGTACCAGAGAGAGGGAAGCGGATACATAGAACTCTTCTGTAGAGAACTATGGTTCTTTAACGTGCCCAGTGTATAGCACT
>JAULCC010202645.1:0-12891 GCA_032358795.1 Nuttallia obscurata | reverse complement strand
TTTATATGATAATTTTATGAATTGATTTAATCTATCTTGAATCCGAAAACGACCGTATGTTCATTGTTTTAAATCAGATGCGTCTGTTTATTCGAAAACGTTAACTACTGGTTGAAAAGGTGGCACAAGCTTATGTCAACCCGGTGTAAGTTATAAAATCAAAGCAGATTGTTGATATTATCTATCCCGGATTGAAATTAAACTGTCACCCTTTGAAGGCTGATTTTACCTTTTCAACATACTGTATGACTTGAAAGCTTAGTGGCTTTTTATATTTTTTGTTTCAGGTTACTTTAAATAAATAACAGTATATTTTTCTCATGCTCTGTGTAATATGCAAAATAGCTTTTTTTCGATGAAAAGTAAATATTTTCCAATGTTGATACGAAAGTTGTTCACTTCTTTGGCCATACCTTGGACTTCCTAACTTAGCTGCCGAAGAACATCATTTCCGTAAATTAGATAATAGGTTGTGGGTTAGAACGGGTTACAGTATGTTGTTTTCATATTTCTTGGGAAAAACATACTTTTGGCCGATGTATTCCCGGTAAATTGAGGCATAAAGTTTGTTAGTTTTAATCTAGGCAGTAGCCAACTATAATGTCGGTTATCGTAACATCAGAAATACTTTTTTTAACGAAACGAAAGAGCTAAAATCTCGATATTGCTGATGACCTTGAATATCAACTTTTTATGTACAAATTAACACAACCCGTGTGGTTAAAGGGGTGAGTCTGATGATGAATATAGCTAGTGCTACTTTCGTGCATGATCATCAAAAGTACTGACAAAGGTTTGATGAGTTCAGCGATCAAGAAGACACTGTATCTATACCTCACGTGAATTATTGCGATGTAGATGAAGTGTTTAAGTGGCATTGCGCCATAACACATGTACCTGTGATGCTTGTTGACGTAACACTCCAATTTACTCACTCACTGGGATACTTGTTAACAGTCAAGAGAATAACTGCTTGAGATTGCCTGCTACAGAGCAATACACTTATCAGCATGCAGGCTGTTCTAATTACATGGCTATCACGTTAATGGTCATTGGTAGCAGAGGACAATAAATTACTGTAAACAGTTAGCAGGTGATTCGCTAATTACACCTCATGCTAAGAAGGCCTAGTTGCTTGAGCAGTTTTTCTCTGGATTGTTAAGTGAATATTTTCCGAACGCAGTTGTTTTTAATGGAAATCAGACTCAATCTCGTTACCATATAGACACAATATAACATGCTACCAATCTATAAATAAAACTTTTTTTAAAAAGATTAGAATTAGTTAACAATGCATTACCTTGTTGCCTTGTGCAGGAATGTTTAATGTCATGTGATACTGCTATTTTTATTGAAATACGCATCACACTATTTCAACGGCTGTCTCTTTCTCTGATATGAGTGTGATTGATATTTTAAGTATTAAATGTTATATTCTATTTCAGAACATCTACAGATGAAGACATAATGTCTGCTAGTTTTAATACAACAGTTGATAATACGGCGTTTGCTACAATGTATGCGTTCAAGTTTAAATCTTCAGCTACAGTAACTGTCACCTGCGAAGTGAAAGTGTGTCCAAGCTCTGGCTGTGATGTACATGTAAGTATCCTATATTCACAAAGTAAATATCAGCAACGTAAATACTATTGTATAGAAACTGGAAAATAGTTTGGTTTAGCTGGAACTGAGAGAGATAAACTAAGATACAGATAAGATTACAAGCGACAATGTTTGTAATATTAACTTTCAGTTTCGGTTAGTTCAAAAAAAGTTTGTACATTCTACCTAAACATGTGATTAAGTAAGATTTTAGATAATAAGAAATAACTATGACCGAAATATTTCTTGTGCAAAATGGGTTTAAAAAATATACGAAATGTGATTCTCGTTCTAATGTACATGTCGAATCGAATAATAAGTTTATAAGTTTCTTGATATATGAAGACAATGAGGAAGCCAGTATAAAGCTGACAAAGCGTTTTAAACTAGAATCAGCAAACTAAATAAATGATGGAAAGCATACGGAGCAAACACAAGAATAATAGTTTTCAATATTGCATTTCATAGAAACAAATCAAAGTAAAGGAACAAACCATATAAAAGAAACAGAATTTAAAAATATCCAATCAAATGAAATATAACATGATACTCGGAACTTTGCATAGATATAATCCAATCACAAACCATTCTAGTGTATGATTTTCTGTCTGTGTGTGTCTGCAATTTTAAGAAATACTAAGAAACTCAATAAAAATATTTACCAACTACGTCCTTTGCTTGATATCATCTACGGTCCAGTGATAACAAAAACTGTTCAGTTATAGACATTTATACCTTTTTGTCATTTTTATTTAGCCTAGCACAGTTTGTAGAATGATTTATAAGTGTAATGTGTAAACATGTATACATCAATTATAATTTAAACCATACTACAGCATGGTTTTAAAGTCATCTTATAACTTGGAACGTTTTCCTATCAGTTTAGAGGGTGTTACAGTTGACATCAAACTTTTACTAAGTGCATGTAACAACTAATAAGCTTGCAGTGTATTTTAATCAATAGGTCGGTGGTGCTACCCAGGTGCTCTTTATGGCTACTTTAGGTACAGATATCTCCCTGGGTCCTCTTAAACATATAAAACATGGATGAAATTTTTGACTGAAATACTGCCGAAGCGACTTTTAAACCACCTTATCAATATGTTGTTAATAAACTTTGTATTCTGATTAATTTTGCTGTAATCTAAATCATTTCGTTTTGGATCATGACCATGGTTCAGGTTTCTGTGTCATAACTTAGTTTTATTAAAATTGTTGTTTGTCTGTTTCAAAAAGAGGATACGCCAAATATATATAAGATATTGTCTATCAAACAAAATTTGTTGTCATTATTTCGAGATTTATAAGACTATTTGAAATAGTTTATGATATTTACATTTAAGTGTCCGTTGGATTTTAAAGTTTACATTTGTGTAAATACTCTAGGCTTTTACCAACACCCAACTGTTCGAAATATTTAGAGACATTCAAAATAAAATAAAACATAAAAGACATAACAACATCAGCAACAAAAGCGGACCTAAATCGACCAATCAATAATGTTTCGTCTGATTCGGGTATTCATCTTACATAATATTACAAACCAGGGTATAATCTCATTTTGTGCGTATTCTAAGTGTTGTTTAAATCTAACCAGATTTGCTTGTTACAAATGTTTTAAAAGTCCTTTTTTGGCAGTGTGGCTAACTTCATGATCGATGAGCTAGTCAAAATTCATATGTTTTTAATTGTGATCACTGTACTTAACGACAGAATTGTATTTGTAGTCTGGTTAAAGAATTTTAATAGACGTTGATGGTGTTACAGGCGTATTTCATTGCCACACCATTGTTCTCTATACTCCGTTGATCAGGTTTCATTCAAACAGTGTGTCTTTACCTGTTCATTCAGAAAGTGTCACACAAATTAAGAGAGATAATATATGAAAAGCGTTTAAATATTTATGCAACTAGGGTCATATCTCGCTTTTACACAATAGTTTAATGAAATAATTATATGCTTGTTTACACATTCAATTCATACCATATATGTTTAAACCCGTTCCGTCTAGCTGTGACAGTATATCCATTAACAATGTCTACTCGTGTATACTTATGCTAACATGGATGAAAACATGTCATTTGTTACTGACCAGATACTGTCCTATATAACGAATTGTTTGTTTAGGGGTACAGGACATATTTCATGAAATATGAAGATAATTAAATGTCTAATGCATCAATTACTCAATGTTGTAAAGGATATCAAAGTGGTGTAATTTCATTTAAATGTGCGCCTCATGTCAAAAACTGCAACATAGTCACATATGGTTGCAAAAGTCAAAACAACCTCAGCCACTTATGCAAGATTTACAATCAGGCTTTAAGCTCAATGAGTTGGCTTCTAAGTTGGAGCTGTTCATACAATTCTCAAGCGAGATTTAAAAATGAGGAAGATAAGTGCGAGATGGATACCCCGTCTGGTTAATGTAGATCAGAAACGTGCTCGTGCAAAAACTGGCAAACACGAGCCCATGCAAAAAATCTAGAACAAATTAAGGGCCACCAAAGAAAACAAAAGACATTGCATTGCAAAATGAACCATGAGCGTCAGAAAGGTCATCTATGTTTTTTTCTTTATAAATCAAGGTACGGCAATGAGATATGCCATACCAAAATTAAAATGCATAAATGCCAAGTTTTACAAAAGCAAGGTCTCTCCCAAATGGAAAACACAACTACACTTATATTAACAAATGCACCAGTAACAGGTTTGCGTGGTGTCAGGCTTTTACAAAACAATGCGTCTTCAAACAGGCGGCCTTTTTACGCAACTTTCTGAAATAGGAAAAAATAGTCTCGCTTCACCGCCCTCCGTATTTACCCGACCCTGCCCCTTCTGGTTTTTTTCTGTTTGTAAGACCTAAATTATATATTGCCGACGTAAAATGTCAAACATTAAAAATTCTCGGTTTAGTAATTTCCAGTGTCTGCACAGTATACCTAGGAAAGATATGAAAACACATTTAAAAATGGGACAAGAAGACTGACATTATGTAATCAGAGGGTGGGGAATGTTTTGAGACAATGTGTGCGTTGTTTGTTTACTACTAATCAATATACCGATGTGCATTCCTATTTGAACACATCTCGTAGTAATAAATAGAGGATCTTACATGAGTGTTAATTCTATATCATATTTATGAAACGAGTTGACTAAAAAACATATGACACGAGCCTTGGCAACGTTAGCAGATGGTACCTTGTTATTCAATTGAGCGCGTTTACCAACCGGTTTCAAGTTTCGTTTATGTTACTAGTTACATATGATATTTATGTCACTGCTTTATGTCACTCCCAGAGGCCAGTTTATGTGATAAATGAACTTTAGACTCCAAGAACGTGTTTACCGTTCACAGTGTTGTTATACTGTAAAAAACACTTAGACATCTAACATTAATTTTTTTTTTTTCAAAATCACGAAAGAAATAAACATGTATAAAAAATGTCATTGCAGAAAATAACGACAGTTGCAACATCACCAACACCAACACCACATTCAAGAAGAAGACGACGATCGGCCGGTAACAATAAACTTAGTGATAATGTCCATTCAGTGGAAGGGTCGTTTAAGATAATTTCCACCAGAGAAACGAGTAGTGCTGCGAAATTTACAGGTAGCTACACATATATAACAATGTCTTTTACAAATGTTTAAGTGCTTAAAACGTCAATGTCCAACTTGATAGCGCAGTTATTTCAGTTTAAAAAACCTCTAATATGTCCATCGTATACAGAACATCAGTTAATATTTAATATGTATCGAGCCTGTATGGTTTTGTAATTTGCAAAACAAAAAAAAGAAATGATTTGATTCTTTCCTCAATTATCCAGTATCTTGGTTTGGTTACATGATACAATTACTCATTAAGACATAACTGCTTGCATCATATATTTGCTAAAGTTTTGAAATCATGAAAGATAATGAAAATGCAGCAACACGATTTAATGCTTTAATTATCAAACGATGGCAATGAATAACGCCATAAAATCACAAAAATTGTCCCATGCAGCCTATCATGGTTCGATAAGGTCGACATAGAAATCATAACCGCCCCGTACCAAAGTTATGAAAAAGAAATATACGTGAGACTGACAAACCTCAGACTGTGTCATGTGAGATAAGTACTAAAATCTACAAACAGTTCCTTAAACGGGCAGTTTCAACACACGTTGAAACTAACCCCGCCATGGTGCCAAAAGGCTAATTCCCAAACGGTGGTGTCAACTTCAGAGAATATAAAATACGTATGAGGGATAAATACATGTCTAGCTAAATACATGTGTCCATGACGTACAAGCACTGCTGCACAAAAAGAAAATAGTCCACTATAAATCCTTTAAAGACATATTCATTTAATAACTTAAATATCTGTTTGCATTAACGGGCTAATGCTCGGAATAATGTTTGCTTGGATAGCTCCTCGTACGTGTGTGGGATATACTTCAGCATGCAATCAACGTGGAACGAATAACCTTGCTACAGTATGGGGGAAGTTTCAAATCAAACATAAGAATGCCGTCTAAGATTATTAACTACTTTAATATTTAAGCTAAGGTTTTGTTTTAATTTTGTTTAGATACTAAATACAGTATACGATATACAGTTATAAATAGAATGCTTACTTAAACCTCTTTAGCGTTATATATAATTTAGTTTCAGTTGAAAGTTAGTTGTCTGTTTTGTCTTTTTCAGTGGTTTGGTGGTCTACAGCAATGATGACAGCAGTTACAATGATGCAAAATCATTTGTAGAAAACAACTTTCAAAGATCTCTGCTTTCGAGAAAACATGTTCGTGTTCAGTATTGTACTGTAATGATTAACATGTATACGGAATCAATTAACTTTAATAATTCATTGCTCGTATTAAATCAGTGAGTGTTTTGCAGAGTTACCTTATCCTGTTTGGTGTTAGTTCATTGTGATGAAGCCGATGACAGTTTATTTATTTCAATAGCTTGATGCATTTCTGTATATATACCACAATGTAAATATCTGCGTGAGTATATACATATGAGCAATTTCATGTGACATTGAATTAAATGAAAATCGGTCATAACACTTTTATCTTGTTGAAAAAATACATTGATTTTACGTTTCATTATAATATCCGTAGTGTCACATGTTCAACAAAAAAACACATTTCGAACATTATTTCTACACGCTTAACTAATAGCATCCTAAAATCGACACTAGAAAATAATCGAATGCACGTTTGCACTTCATTGTTTCTGTTTTTTTAAATGCAATGACGCAAATATGTTACTGTGGCTCTGTTAGACATATTTAAGGATATGCGATATTCTTACTTGTACCTTTCTAAAATGAAAATATGTTTAAACTTGGGACATCGTGGCACTCTTCAAATAACCGCGTTGACGTTACAACTTGTGATTTGATTGCGCGAATCAACGTACAAGATCCATCCGTGACAATATATATGAACAAATATTATCTTTATCAGTTCATCTTAAATCAATGTGTAACGCTTAAATTTCGTGTAAATTATAAAGGTTACTTTGAAAACTTTAAGTTATTCTACACACCATTTTTATTTGTTTTCCATTGAAATTGCATATTCAACGTGTCTACTTGCTGAATGTTTGCTTTTACTTCTAGTAGATGTAATATACAACTAAAGTAACTAAAGCACGCTGTTTTCCAATATTCATTTACATTTTCTACCAAAGCAATTCTTAATCAAGCAGAACCTATTTCTCGTATCATGTTCTGCATATTACTTAATACGTACTGTAGTAAATCTATAGATAATATAACACAATGAGTCTGAAAACTACATTAGCTGTTCAAGTTGTTAGTGTTTGTGGAGAACTAGATATTCTAATTTCTGCGAATTAACAACAACATCTTTGAAGATTCACAAATTTTCTATGTTTATTAAATAATAGAAATGAAATTAATAAGGCTTTGTGTGAGACATATATACTATGACATGATTAAAAAAGAGTAATGTCTAATATATTAACTGCCTAAATAGAATTTACGTCTACTATTGTTCGAATAATTAAAGACATAGTATGACTGATGGTATGACCTTTATAACAGTGTGTGTAATCAAACGGCATCCACATGGGATCCGTATTTGCTTAGTTATTAAGATGTTTATTCAAATAGAATGTAACATATAGTTTGTAACGACCATTCTTTTGAAACTATTGTAAAATACTATCACTTCTGTGCATAATATTTTAAATGGTCAGATCAAACTCATTTAGAGTCTTACAAATGTCGCACATATTGGAGCGCAACACACACAGGATCCCATTGTAAATTTTATACGTGAAGTGTTATATATTAACTTTATTCGATAGTAAGATGTTAATTACAACTCTGTATTGGAATCAATTTCAATATTTTAGATGTCATAATGTGATTTAGGTTTTGTTTACTAATAAACAATAGTTACTCAAATTGTCTTTGTTTCAAATGTTGCATGCCTTTATAAGATACATAATACAACGAATTATATCAAAGCTCACACACTTTAAATATCGTAATTGATAGATTCAGACTGATGTTGTTTGTATTTTTATAATGGGTTATGCGATGTTCATATCATTTGTATTGGAATCAATTTACAAACATTTTAATTGTCCTACTGTTATTAAGTTCCCTTTAACTAATAAACGCTTATTCAAATTACCTTTGTTGCATTTGCTTAATGCCTCTATTCTATATATACACTAGCAAATTATATTACATAAATGAAAGGTAGAGTGCAAATAAAATTAGAAGTTGCAAATCACAAATATAGATCATTAGTTATTTGTTAGATATTATTAAGAAATTAACTTATCCAAAGTTCTGAAACTAAGACAGAAAACATTGCCAAATACTCCTTGGAGATCGACTTTAAGAGCTAGCTTCGTTAAACAGGTACCGGAAACGCAGGGAAATAGTGATTTAAATTAAAGATTTGCTAAGTTGGCTTGCCGGTAACTTCAACAGTTGATAAGCTGAAGAAACCTGGTTCAGTCCGAGCTTGAGAAACTTTCGTTCGTATGTAACATCTCTCTTTTTATTCCGGACATTTTCTTTTCATGCACCTTTATAACGTGCTGATTTATGTCATGAATTCAATTCTACATGGCTGCTATGAAATAAAATGCTTTAATATTCCTTCAGTATTCACTTTGCGACTCTGAAACACATTGAAATAAAAACGTGCGAGCACAACATCAGCAACGAGCTGAATAACAAGCTATGACTGAAATATTGTCAAAAAATTAATTTTGATTACAATAACAAACAAACGAAAAGCTGGAGGTTCGAACATGATTGAAATATTGTCAAACATCAGAAATAGATTTCCAATGACAAATAATCAAAACAAATAAAAATCCTGTGTGTATGTAATACAACGATAATCAATATCTGACATGGGGCCAGTAATTGGGCCTTAGTGCATAATGTCCTTTGATAGGAATTACTAAGACTTACGTATCGGTTTGGCTATCACTAGCAGCCTATGGTATTTTGCATCAGGTTTAAATATTGAAGTAAAATATAAATGGAGCAGTTATGAAATACAATGGTTACGCAAACAGAACTCGTGGAAATGACATGCGCTCTAATTTACAATCTGTATAAATTATAATGGGCAAACATTCTTTTTGGACTCGAAGGAAGATTGATACATATACTATTTAAATTCTTAGCTAAGTTAACTTAACATGACTGTTTATCGTTTAAAGTGTCAACACCAACTATATGGTCAAATAAACACTGCAAATAAAACTTTAAAAGAAAATCAAATCTAACAAATCCACTATACCTTTGTCTGTTTTGTATGCATTTGTGCGATCGATTTAAGAATGCTATTGAATAAGAAATCAGATAATGTATGTGTATACTATCCTAACTCAGGTTCTATGAGTGGGCAATACCATATCTTGAAGGTAGCTATACGAAATACAAACAAATAATTGCTAATGTGTATGCTGTCTTGTTTGTTATCCGATGTGCTTTCGTACAAGCCCTTTTCGATTATTTGGTTAGAAAATATGTTCATGTGTGCTGTTTTGTGCTGTTTTGTTTAGGATCATTCTAACTGTAACGCTGTAACAGTTCATTGCAACTACTAAACTACTAAACTAACAAACAGTGTCATAGTGTCAAAAGTCCCCGGTTTATATAAATACTAAATAAAAATATAGCTATGTCCTTTGTGAGGCGATTGCAAGACGAGTAGTGTAATTTGTCGTTGTTGATATGCATAATTTCATACTTCAATTTGCATTAAAATGTATAATTATAGATAAAAAACAACACAATTGTATCTAAAAATTGTACTGCCAAGGGAAGTAAAGCAAAAGATAACGTAGATCTCTCCAAACATTAGTTAACTCAGTAAGCTAACCGATCCGAACGATTTAGATATATTGAACTTACGTCTGTGTTATAACAATATTGCATCAGATACCGTCGTCTAAATAAAAAGCCTAGTTCAAATACTTTTATTTCCGTTTGTGACAGGTATTCATTACAGGTGGCTGTTGACGACATGGCGGTCTTTCCGCAAATTGTCGGCATACAACTGCATTTTGAAATATAAGGTATATCAACCTCGCATTAACATAAAACAAATCGGAAGAAATGATTTGTTGTTGTAAACCTAATGTGTTATTTAGAGTATAGCGTATCATGTGGGGGCGGTGGTCTAGTGGTAAGACGCAGGACTCAGGATAGAAAGGTCCTGGGTTCGAATCCTTGGGGCGTCGGATTTTTCTTTTTCTGGGCAGAAAAGTAATCCCGTATGTGCCTCACTCCACCCAGGTGTATAAATTGGTACCTGCGAAGGTGTACGCCAATGTGCTGTGTCTGCAA
This sequence comes from Nuttallia obscurata, assembly GCA_032358795.1. Classification (NCBI taxonomy): domain Eukaryota; kingdom Metazoa; phylum Mollusca; class Bivalvia; order Cardiida; family Psammobiidae; genus Nuttallia; species Nuttallia obscurata. The sequence goes on along the minus strand of JAULCC010202645.1, from coordinate 2,441 downwards.
TTTGCGCCATGTGTTAACGGCCGACTTACATCCTGATGTAAAGCACCTTTGAACGTAGTCAAATATGAAAAGGGTATATATAATGTGGTAAAAAACAAAATAAAAACATTAGTTTCACTCGATTCTCGAGGAATATTGATATGTCGATATTTAATTTCTCATTTAAACTTGTATCTAACCTTTTATATTTGAATTTCTTTATACAACTGTCTGTAAACATTACAAATTACAACGTTCGTCATAATGTAATTATCTTTTGTTTTATTTTCTCCCTGGATGCCTATGCCATATTTTTGATTTACGAATAGTGGATAAGGAACTATGGCTACAGGAATATTAGTAATCTCCAAAATGTTTCGATATATTTTACGATAGCCAAGTTTGTTAATTTACTTTTAAAGGTAAATAATCAGTAACGTGTAGTTGTTTTAAAGCTTATTTGTATACACATATTTACTTAAACTAAATCATTATGGTAAGTTAAACACATTTTGAAGTAAAAGTGTGTTTATTGAGAAATTTTATGATATCAGAATTCAACCGAAATATTTTGAGAACATAATATTAGCACTTAATCAGCATCCTTCATAAATATCTGTATCAATGAGATGATCTAGATTAACATAGATACACCTGTTTTCAATTTAAGATAATATAGGCTAAATGGTTCCTTTCAAAAAAGGCTGATAACATCAATTACAAAAATTCTATAAACAGGTTTATTTACTAAAATGTTATTCGCAAATTTTAAAAATAAAAAATAAATTGTTCTTAAGATACATTATGTGTCTCTGGTATGTGTTAATTGCACTTTTCTAGTACTTAAACAGAATAACAATCGTTTTGTTCAAGTAATCTCCAAACCGTTTACGATATTGTTTCTTTGGATGTGTCTTTTGCATTGTAATTACCAATGTAACAATATGTGTTGGTACCTGTGTCTGTTGATTTAACATTTTTCACAATGGCTTCAACTGATATACATATCACTATATAAATGATGGTACATTCGAACGAAACCATCTGCTTTGAAAGTGACACGTACTCGTTTTCTTTGAATAATAAAGATGCTATTGTATATACATAGTTCCCAAGTGTTTTAGAGCGTTGATGATATGATATAATATTATAATTAAAAAATAAAAATGTGTTAAAGAAGATGAAAGAAAATAATGATTTGTGATTTGTATTTTGGCTAACAAAAAAAACCCTCTATGCTGTAACAATTATACACAATTAGTTTAAAATACCCATACACCAATGTGTTCAGCAGTGCTGATGGTGTTGATGTTTTTAACGTTTTAACCCATATGCTAGCAAAAAAAGATTTAGAGATTTGGATTTGAAACGTGTTCCCCATCTCAAGCTGTAAGTTAGCCAATGGATGCTGTTGGTATGTATTTTACATAGAAATGACAGATTATGTAGCAACCGTTATTCAAGTTTTTTTTTCTGAAAGGAATATCTATTTTTCCTGATACTTATTTTTACTGATTATTCATATCTCGAATTACAGTAAATAAAATGAGGAACGATCACCAGGACATTAACAACTGATATTCCTTGATGCCAAATACTTGCACATAAGAGAATTTACTTATTGTTAACGACTATGTAACATATTCACAGAAATTCTATACGTTACTAACGAAACATATCAATATAGGAATACTGTTTACGACAAGGCAGTCGTAAATATCGAGATGAGTAAACCTTTTTTCAGTAATCGGTGTATCATTAGCCTTGAAACAAGTGCTATTCGAAGGTAGGAATTGTTAACCGTTAACTTTGATGCAAACCAGTTATGTGTGCATGCTTAGAATTAAACGCTATTTGTTTTGAAATATATTGCTTGCTAGGTTTTTGTAGGTTTCAACTATAACATTATACCGTAAAACTGTGTCCAGATCAATCATGCATGGTAAGTATGTTCTCATTCTTGCAAGTGTATATGTTCAGTGTAGTAAACATTTCACAAAGTTCAGATTTAATTGATAGAAAAACAGGTCACATGTTTAAGTTGTTGTTCCGACAGAGTGAACAGTAGCACAATACATTGTTAAACATGCTATGCATAGTTGGGTCTTCATCTATCAACACATCTATATTAGAGATGATAAGTACAATGCAATTTATAGAATAGATAATAAACTTTAAAACTTTATTTTTCACAAAACATACCTCATACTAGTGTACATGTACCTATGAACATGCATATAAATACAAGGAGTCATGTTGTGCCTATTCAGTAATGTATTTATTCTACCATGTTTTTATTGTTACGTCAAGCGGTACCAAGTATGCGATGTATTAATATTGTCGACGAACTGTGACACATACTATTAAATTGTTCTAGGCGAAAATAATATTTCAATATAATATGCCAACAAATTTTCTTGTAGATATTCTCTCATTGTTCAGTTAAATCTACGAAAATAATA
>JAULCC010202534.1:0-12891 GCA_032358795.1 Nuttallia obscurata | reverse complement strand
TTATTGTTCATGGGTCATTTTGACCTAAAACAATTATATGTATCAATGTAAAAAGTGTATAACAGAATTTGAATAAACTCATATATTTTCATTAGCTGAAATACACATCTTGTAGAAATGAAACTTCAATTAAATAAATTGAACAAATATGTTAATTTAATCGAAATGTTAGTAGTTAAAAGTATTTGCTTCGTCAGCAAACATGAAAATTCTGATAAAATATAGGGTTAGAATAAGATGGAATTACCTTGGAAAAAGATTGCCAAGCCCCAAAAGGTTATCCGCAAATAATGCTGATATTAGTTTCATTTTCTGTAAATAAAACTCAAGACAAAACATTCAAGCAGGCACCAAGGAAGCCATCATAGTAGGCTGGTATTTTGTGCCAGTTAAAATGATATTTACACTTATTGCTTTTGTGCACAAGGGATCATTTTGCAGGAAATGCATTGTAAATGCAAAATGTTATTCTGAGCATTGCTTCAACCACCAAATGCAACAGAGAAGAGAAACTCTTTACAAACATTCAAAATGTTATTCTGAGCATTGCTTCAACCACCAAATGCAACAGAGAAGAGAAACTCTTAACAAACATTCATACATAATACAATTGATTTACTAACAATTTTGCAAAGTATTTGCAAGTGAGAACTATGAAATTTCAAATATCAGGAATAAAGAATAATATGCTAAAGTTAACAAGTACCTTCACTTATATAATAGTGTTGAAACGTACACATAATTTAGCCATCATCAAATTGAATCCAACAACACTTTCAAGTAACGTCCACGTATTGTATAAATATTATCTTTACAGAATAATTAATACAACATATATTTGCCATCACTGGTAAAACGTATTGTTTTAACAAGACAAATAAACGTTATCACAAACCGAATAAGTTTCTTAAGAGACACACAAGAAACACAGAAAATGTTCACCATGATTTAAAGACTCGAGGTAACCATTCAGATATCAGCAACAATTATTCATGTTATTTATGTTACACAATATTTGAAAATATCAGTATGTAACTATATTAACAAATATAATTAAAATGTGTTTTCATTAAAACAATAATGCAACGTTTTCCTATCACATTGACTGATCTGTTTACGAACTAAGAATTTATCTTGGAAAGGAAATTTATATACTGAAAAAACATATATGCTGACTAAAGGTATTAGATTCGTCTACTACATAAAGGGGCCTCCGTGGCTGAGTGATTATAGTTGTTGACTTGCAATCTCTCAGTCCCTCACCGCTGTGGGTTCGAATCCCGGTCTGGGCACTTCGGATGCACTCTGTGCCTGAAATAGTGTACAGGGGTCCCACGGGGTCTTCCTCCACCTGTAATGAGCTGGACGTCGCGATATGACTGAAATACTGTTAAAGCGACGTTTAAATTCCAAATAAACAAACAAGAAAATCATCTACTAATAATACAACTATGCTGACTTAAGGTATTAGATCTATCTACTAAACATACAACTATGCTGACTAAAGGTAATAGATTCATCTACTGAAAATACCGCTTTGCTGACTTAAGGTATTGAATTGATATACTATACATACAACTATGCTGACTTAAGGTATCAAATTCATCTACTAAAAATACAGCTATACTGACTTAAGGTATTAAGTTCATCTAATAAAAATACAACTATGCTGACTTTAGGTAATAAATTCATCTACTAAAAATACAACTTTGCTGGTTTAAGGTATTAAATTCGTCTACTAAAAATACAACTATGCTGACTTAAGGTATTGAATTCAACTACTTAAAATACACTTATGCTGACTTAATGTATTTAATTCATCTTCTAAAAATACAACTATACTGACTTAAGGTATTTAACTCATCTACTAAAAATACAACTATGCTGACTTTTGGTATTAAATTCATCTACTAAACATACAACTATGCTGGCTTTCGGTATTAAATTCATCTCCTAAACATACAACTATGCTGACTTTAAGTATAAAATTCATCTACTAAACATACAACTATGCTGACTTTAGGTATTAAATTCATCTACTAATAATACAACTATGATGACTTTTGGTATTATATTCATCTACTAAACATACAACTATGCTGGCTTTTGGTATTAAATTCATCTACTAAAAAAACAACTATTCTGGCTTTTGGTATTAAAGTCATCTACTTAACATACAACTATGCTGACTTTTGGTATTAAATTCATCTACTAAACATACAACTATGCTGGCTTTTGGTATTAAATTCATCTACTAAAAAAACAACTATTCTGACTTTTTGGTATTTAATTCATCTACTAATTATACAACTATGCTGGCTTTAGGTATTGAATTGATTTACTTAACATACAACTATGCTGACTTAAGGTATTTAATTATTCCACTAAAATTACAACTATGCAAACATAAGGTATTAAATTCATCAACTAAAAATACAACTATGCTGGCTTAAGGTATTAAATAAATCTACTAAAAATACAAGTATGCTGGCTTAAGGTATTGAAATGATTTTCTTAACATACAACTATGCTGACTTAAGGTATTAAATTTAACTACTAAAATGCAGCTATGCTGACATAAGGAATGAAATTCATCTACTAAAAATACAACTATGCTGACTTAAGGTATTAAATTTATCTACTAAAAATACAACTATGCTGACTTAAGGTATTAAATTTATCTACTAAAAATACAGCTATGCTGACTTAAGGTATTAAATGTATCTACTAAAAATACAACTATGCTGGCTTAAGGTATTGAAATGATTTTCTTAACATACAACTATGCTGACTTAAGGTATTAAATTTAACTACTAAAATGCAGCTATGCTGACATAAGGAATGAAATTCATCTACTAAAAATACAACTATGCTGACTTAAGGTATTAAATTTATCTACTAAAAATACAACTATGCTGACTTAAGGTATTAAATTTATCTACTACAAATACAACTCTGCTGGCTTAAGGTATTAAATTCTTCTACTACAAATACAACTATGCTGACTTAAGGTATTACATTTATCTACTACAAATACAACTATACGGACAACAGTAAAACATCCTGCCTTTTTTCATTCAACAACCAACGCTTCCAAAGCACAGTAGAGAGTTATTGTTTTATTATCATATGTGACGACAGCCTATGCAATTACATTTTCAACAATCTTCTTCACATATATCACTCATTTCAGCAAGATGCCTGGCCACTATTCCACGAACAAATCTTTTTTCAAATCTTAACAAGAAATTTGTTGAAAAGAACTTTTATAGACCCTGTGAAATTTGAAAAACATGCTAAATGTACATAAGTGAACTGCTTGTCTGCTTTTAAACTATTTCCAAATAATGAATGAGTTATACTACCATCGTGCTTTCAATACGTATTGTATTAGTGATGTTTTAAAGTCAGAAGTTAGTTTTAATAATATTTAACTTTGTTCTTAATGGTTATTATGGCAAATTTTTACACTAGAACAATTTAATGGAAACGCGTCAAATGTGCAAATGTTTCATACTACATCAGATGAAAAAATATTGTATTTCAAACTTCACTTTAAATGAAAACATTGTATATCCTTCTTTATAGGTTATATCGTATCATGAGACATAAATTGACATAATCAAATATAGTAAAAAAAGTTTTACCATATTTTCGAAATAAAACTATTGTCATGATTTGACCATATAGGAATTAACATTAGTGAGTAATAATTTGATTTGATATTCTAACAATAACTTTTTTAATATTCCATTAGATGATACATCATAGATACAATCAAGTACCAGAATCTGAACAGAAAAATAAAGGTCGCTGGGCAAAATATTGAGTCATTTAAATTACTTCCCCTGACTAAAGAAATCTGATATTTTATAACTTTATTTCAAATAATGTTCTACAAATTGTGCAAAATGTGATATGAATTGACATCGATGCTATAAAATTGATGTACAAATTGTTCTCAGGATAAAATCCTACAATGTGATGTTACACCGGTAATGTTGTTAACTCGTAAATCATTGCCATTAAAATTGGCGTAATCAACGTCATGGGAGGCAACTCATGTGCATTTGATAATTTTATAAAATGTATTAGAAATTTGCGTTATATTTCACTCTATTTTCACGAAAATAAAATTATTTATAACATGGTTAACGTGATATTACCAGTTTAAACTACATATTTAGTAGTAATTTCGATTTGTTTTTATTTATTTCCATGACTTACAGTAATTCGGCTTATATGGTACAAAGTTTGATTTTAATACATGCTTAGTCTAATGATAAAATATAAAACATTTGAGAGACTGAGAGTTAAACTATTTTTATGACTTTATCCCATTGTTCTCATCGTCCTATATTTCTAATAATGTAAAGCATAGAATGGGGCATAGTCCAATGTCATGTGTTTCTGTCCACTTTTAGCCGGTAGTAAATTAATAATAGATGGTACATGAAAAGTTTTGGAAATAATCAGACATGAGGGAGACGAACCGTGAACCCTTATCAGTAAATTTCTTACGGAATACTTTCGTAAGTAAAACATTTATTTTGAAACATTCCAAAACATCTATTCTGAGGATATTGCATTTTGAAAAAAATGAAACTCAAAACTCTAGCATTTAGAGAGTTGAACTATTCATAAGGAAAATAAATAATTTGCTTAAAAGAAGTTTTGCAACGGGCCCTAGAAGCAAAATAATTTTTAAAGAAAAGAAACAATTACAAATACTTGCTCTATTAATACGAGCATGTTAGCATCACCATGATCAAAACAAAGTCAAAATAAATCCAAAGTCTGCATTATCTTTCTCATGTCTCCAAGCCAGGGAAGCAGTATGGCCGGTCACAATATTTTCGTCGTTTTCAACACTCTCGCTCTCCATCTTCGATCACTATGCAGCCGTCTACACAAAGTGTGTTCTTGTCCAACTCTGAATACTTGTATGGATCGCCTATATCCGATATTAAAATTAAACCGTTACTCTTAGTGAATATTAATATTTAGCAACATGAAGTAGATGCAGCACGAGAGGTTTGCTTTCAACAAATTCATGTAAATATTTTAAGTAACATATAAGCCTCAATCTGCCCATTATGTAAAATACTGGAGTGTCTTCCGCGCGAAGCACCAACGACAATATGTTACATAATAGACACTTTTTGGCTTATATCTAATAAATTATATTTAAAGTTTATTTGCAATTGATGTAAATATTCGGGCACGAATAAGACTTTTCCCCTTCAAGGTTTTACGATGATGCCTTTTACGTGATATGTGTTATAGCCTTCAGATGTACATTTTTATCAACTACATTCGCATCTACAAACTAGAGTAATTTGGTGACCGCATTGGAAGCTAAATTTAATACTTCCAGGTAATACAAGAACTCCTATATCATATAGAGTGTTCTGACAGATGCAAAAAAGTTAACCAAACTGACGCATTTGTTCAATAAAGTTGCTACCAATAAGTTACTTAATAGACGTAAAGTATGTGAGTGCATTAGCACTATAAACAAGGTCGGTTTAACGGTATTGATAATGTTTTTGTCTGGGGAATCAAAGACATATTTTGCAGCTGATTTGTTCAGTTATCTTTTTACACACAAAAATTAGACATGTCATATAAAGGATTGAATGTGCATTCGTTTTAACCGAATCCAAATGATTTTATTTGCATTGTGGTGTTTTAATGAAACTGGAACCAAATTAGAATGATGTATACAAAAAGGATTCCCACAATTCCGTGCAGAGTTTTACACATATTCTATTTGTTTTACATGTTTAAGTAGTTATATTGCATATAAACTTAATTAGTTTCCTAATCTTTAAATATAAGATATCAGTTTGAATGTATAAAGAAACTAAACTAGTAAATACTTAACCATCTAAAATATGTACCTTTATGTATAGTGTTCTATTTTTGTAACAAAGCCAACATATGGCAATATTGATGGAACTCCCAATGTAGTTTAGGGGTATGTTTTGCTATGATGTATTCGTATATAGAGGAAAGAGCCCTTACTAAAATGCTCATGGGGGCTTAATTTGAAGGGGTGTGTATTTTTTCATTTGTTTGATAGTAGACGTTTACGCATGATAAAAAGGGGGAAATGTGTACGTTAGAAATCGTCATAGGCTTAGGCAAACTTAAATACAGCCATACACCTGGTCTGTTTATGATAAAGCTATAGCTATACGATGAAACAAAACAGTGTCGTGATCTTTGAACACCAAATGAAGAATGAGAATACGTAAATTTAAAATAACATATAATTATCTTGGTCATCATCGTTATCATAATAATATTCATCATCATCATCAAAATGATATTCATGTCTTATTCATCATGGTATTCACAAACCCAATCACCGTCAATAGTTAATGCTACGATGATGATTATAGCAAAGTGATAAAGTGATGATAGAATTCATTCTGTTGATACACGTATCAGTGACCATCCTAAAACTGCTATTGATGACACATAATAATAATGCTGGTATGATTAATATTGGTGATAATGATTATAAGCATGATTAGTAAAAGTTTAAACTTATTTACTTTAGCTTAATTATGGTGAAAGCCTGCGGCTTGTAGAAACGCTTTCATCTCCGCAACCTCCTGAGCGCAAGGCGGTTACCATACCAACTACACCATTCAATTTGTGAGTGATGAATTTACTTGTTTTGACGGTGTCGACAAATAGACATATATGCGGTTCAGTCTACGATCCTTAACAAACACATCGCACGAACCCCTTGGCTGAATGTCTGTTGTCACTCTAAACTCCCGTGTATAAAGCTAAAGGAGACACTTATGTTAAGACAAGGAGAAGAATATCAGTGTATTCATGTTTCTCACATTGCGTAATTCCTTTTTATTGTGGCGACTAGACATATGTGGTTATCACTTCAACTGGTCATGTTTTGTAACAGAATTTCCAATTATACAAAATCAATAATGTTAAAAACTTAACACGCATTTATTTCGTCATTACCATAAACCCTTATCTTTCAAGCATAACATAGATACATTTCAGATATAATGCATTGTTATAACCTAGAAATAGAGTTAGGCAGATTTAATGGTGTAGAAAGAGAAAAAAGATTATGCAAGCTTGAATAGCCGTTGTCGAATCTGAAAATCATTTTTATTATGTTGTACAAAATATTCCGATATACGCCGTAAATACCTAGGGTATATTCCATGGCTCTATATACACACATTTAATATCCTGATGTCAACAAAAACTAAAACGAAACTAAATAATATATCTAAATTCATCAAAGAAACTTTTGTAATACGACAAAGATACCTGAAAAAAATAACTGTTTTTTAGTTAATTTCATATATATTAATATTTTAATTGTTGTTGTTGTTTTATGATTATGTAAATGTATGTTCTGACGCTGTCTTTGCCATATTTCACTTGTATTGTAAATGGCCAAAGGCAAATAATATCTGTTGCTTATGCCAATAAACTTGAAACTGTTATCTAAACCATATTTGGTTTAAAAGTATTAAGTAATGTATCCATAACTCATTTATGCATATTAATTGAATTTTAGTATAAATTTTTACAAATAGAATATACATAATTCATTTGCAGAGCTTGAGAGTCGAATGTGTACTTGAAAAAAAAACTTATATAACACAATCACTTTTATTCATGTATGTATCATTGTATACAGTTGATCATTTTTCTGTTTGCTTTTTAACATACTTTGAATAACCAGAACGCGTCTCTTTAAAAGCCAGACATCCGTTCATGTTCCTTTTCTTTTATTTTGATTCAAAATACCGACACATAACCTTTGCTGCAGTGATTTTATAATGTTTATAAAATTCCAAATATAATAAAAAAGCGACAAAACTATTTATAGACCACGAGGCTCAAAAACCTTTTCGAAATGGAACAAAATTTGATGGTAACATATTTATGTATAAGTGTTAAATAGTTTCTTATTTCTCTGTCATTTTGAATATCTTTTGAATGATAAGAATGCATCGCATTAATGAATCCATAAAAGCCAAGCATCCATTTTATATATTGCTTTTGTGTTTCAGATGACGAGTAAATGACTAATGATGTAGTCGCTGTATAATGTGCACACCTGATAAAACCTGAGATGGTTTGGAAAATAGGAGTTGAATTGTTAAACGTACGAGACCATGGATGACGGACATTAACACAACTTTATATTAAAGGAAGTCTTCAGTAATAATAAATTGTTATCACAATCGGATATCATCTGAGGATACCTCGTGTGAACAAACATGGATATTACAGAAGTGATTGTCATCATTGCCACTGTTGTATCGTTAGTTGAATCAGGTTTGTATTGATTTATTTAATTCGTTTAAGGCTTAAGTTTTTATAAAATTTAAGCTCGTCTTGCTAGACATCTGTGTTAAACTTACATATTACCAACAATGGTATTTATTTGTATATATATTGAAAAGTTTTTTAAATCAAGCACCTGTCGAAAAACATTAAACATGATTTACAAGGGTTGATTTAAGTTTTAGTGACCAATTCATACTGACCATATTCAATCTGTCCGTTGCGGTTCATGGTTCGTTATATTAATTAACTAACCCAAAGCCTATACTGATATCACTGGCGATATAACGTTTATACATGGGTAGCTTTGCAAGTACATTTGAACGTCTACGAATGCAAATGCGCAAACAACTTTAACATAATTAATAATGTAATGATACAGTTAGTGCTCGACTACACCTGACTGACTTCACAAACTTAAATCTTTCTTATGTGGGACATGAATCAATAATCGGTATTAATCAAGATATTTGATTGTGTAGCCAAATTGAAGTTGTTATGGCAAAACCAATGACAGATAAAGACTACCGCTATATTAGAGTACATAATGAAGTTCTGGTATTTGATATTAAAATTTAACTTTAAAAGGGAGAATGTCAAAGCAATCTTTAACCGCACGGTTAGCTCAAGTGGTAGAGCGTCCGCTTCTATTGCGGGAGGCCACGGGTTCAATCCCCGGCCGGGTCATACCAAAGCCTTTAAAAATGGTAGTAAAAGCTCCCCGCCTTGAAGCTCAGGATTTAGTGTTAGCATTATGACTGGTTTGTCGGTGTCAGGATTAAGTGACCGGTCGGGGTTCAGCCCCACGTGTAGCAGTGCTATACACTGTGCACGTTAAAGAACCATAATTCTCTACAGATGAGGTCTGTCTATCCGCTTCCCTCTCTCCGGGATGAACAACCAGCGGTGTAAATAGACGCATAAATTCGCGTTATGGACAGGATTGTTTCGACATCCAGACAAACCGACCCGATACGAATTCAACACGGCTGCATAATCGAAAGTTCGAATTTCTAAAGGAGCAGATTGTCACATTGACTGCAAAACATTGTCACAAAGCCTTACCATTAGCTTATATTTTATCTCTACCATATATCCCGTAAAAGATAGATCTAATAAAAATGGCCAGGTTTTAAACTATTTTAAATACCATAAACGCTAGAATATTTGGATTTTATTGAATTCATATGGTTCTCAAACTCACATTTGTTTGAAACCTGCAAAATAGTGTACACTCAGATTTTCGTAATTTTGTACACCCTAATAAATGCTATTTACACTGTTTTCTTTGTTCTTTTGCATTTATTTTTTGTACCAGGTTATCAACCCAATTTTTATGTTTATTCATTTGTTCCAGCCAAATGATAATTATTTCATGTTTAACCTGTTTCAAATAGTGAAGACATTGACAATTTCAATCATTCAATTTATGGATATATGAAATTTAAATGATTGATTTTTTAACCGTTTGTATCCCACATATGTCATACAATTCATGTTAACCAAGTTTAATTCAATCGTAAATGGCATGTGTGACATAACAAACTGTGTTTAACCTGATCAATGCATTATCAGTGGATAAATTATTTATTGCTTCAACAGCCACAGTTTCACATTTCAAGCAATCAAATGATAGATAGTAACATCCACTGGAAAGGTGCTAACAAATAAATAATATCAATTATTGAATAATAAATAATCAAAAAGCATTCATCAATAAGGTGATTACAATCAACTAATAATGCTTTTAAAACAAAGTAATAAATAGTTCAATTACCAAATGATAAATTATTGAAATGAATAAATTTTGAACTAACATTAGATCAAATAAAGTTAAATTGAGACTTACTTTCAGTTCTGTTGATTTGATGTAACTTATTTAGAGGTTATTTTCAAATCTAAGTAAACGAGATATTGAGTTATCTAATATATTCACATCAAGACTTGATATAAAACACATTTACAGAGTACACCCAAATTATAAAGTTCATGTAGGATCTCTCTTTGTAAATTAAAAATTGTTACATTGATGCTCACCTGATATTTCATTGTTTGCTACAATATCTGATTTTGTTCTCTTATTCATTCTAAATTGTTTTTTAACTCACTAAAGTCATAAATACTAAGCACTCTAATTCCTTTGATTATAAACCTGCAGACAATGATTATATAAGCAAACATAACAGACCCACGCAATACTTAACCTACAGCAGCAGTCTAATTGAAAAAAGTGTTTACAACGGCAGCAAATGGCATATATACTTAATAAAAGGGTTCAGTATACATACCAAAAGTCAATTTTCCAATTGCTAAATATTATAACATAAAGAAGCAGCATTTGATTTCCGCGCTTAAACGTGTGTTTTCCAGTATACCGTAAATAGCCCAAACGTAATTTAATCGAAGGACGTGTCTTGAACAGCGAGTTTTACTTGCGAAAGTGAATTGTGAACACTATAATTTCAAACGTTTCACATTCTAAGGATTTGAATTTAAGAGCATATGCTTATGGTACTGATAACACACACACACACACACACACACACACACACACACACACAGAGTATGTAAAAACAATGGAATTAATGCTGCCTGGCAAGTAGTTGTTAGTTAAAAAAAATGGCTTCATAATGTATCAGAATATATTGTAGCCTTAACAGAGTTGACAAAATCCCTCTTGAGCATCACCTAGCTGCCCGACTGTTTAATTATCAACCGACATGTAGTTTTAACCACACGGAGTTATTGTAAACCTCAGTAAATGAAATAAATCCGTTGTAAAAGGTGTAAGTGTTTGTTATAAACACAAGGATTGTTTCATATATTCAATTTAAATTGCATTTTATGTTTCAGATTGATATTATCTTAAGAATAACTTCAACAAATCCTTTAATACTTACAGTTTAAAAGGTGTACAAAGTTTTGCCACCAAAACTAGTTTTATGACAGGAACATTTGTTTGAATTATTAGTATTGAACTGGGCTCTAGATTATTGACTCATGAGTTTAACAGTTTTTGCATAAGTGTTTAAAGTGTGCAGTGCGAAGTGCTTCATGTAATAGGTAAAGAGTAAGATAAACATTGGACAACAAATGGTATCCCATTGCGTCGTATAAATATGAAAGGCTTACCAACGTCCGAGTTCATTTTATGATCGGGTGCTGGTCGTTTCGCCACTTGGCGTTTCGCTACCTTGCCATTTCGCCACCTGAGTCGTTTCGCTACAGTCGATTCGCCACCTAGCCAGAAGTCGTTTCGCTACCCAATAATTTTTCCGATAACCGTTTAATTTTTATGAACCCAAATATATATAATCTTAAAATATTTGCAATATACGCTTAGGATAGTATAATTAATTGTATATTTTATAACCTAAAACGTGGATTAAAACAAAATAAATTTCACACAGATCTTTCCTGTCTGCCGTGGTTCCTTATTGATAGTTGTATTGAATAACAATGCACCTCAAAGGAAAAGACGAGTGAAAAGGGCTAATCAGCCAAATTGGATCTCACCAGAAATTCTGGAGGCTATTAGATTAAGGGATTTTTATCACAAAATTTCGGATGCTTTAAACTACAAGATCTTAAGACAACACAACAAAGACATTATAAAGATTTCTAAGCGTCGCTTTTATAACGAAACCATTAATTCCAACCAAAAGAATCCAAAGAAACTTTGGGAAAGCTTACATGAGCTATCCGGTAAAAATAAGCGCGTCCAAACTGATTACATAAATGATTCAGTCGGCTCACCGATAACCAACCCGAAAATTGCAGCAAACGTATTTAACGATCATTTTTCTTCAGTGTTTCAAAATCTAATCGGAAGCTCTCAAAATGATACAAGTGCCGATGAAAGTATTCCACTCTTAGGAATAAACATTATGCAGCATCAAGAAACATCGCCATTTTCAATCCCTCTAGTTACTACTGATTATGTTGAGGATCAGTTGAGACTTCTTGACACGAGCAAGTCTACTGGTACTGACGGAATAAGCGCTAGATTCCTGAAACTATCAGCTTCTATTATAGCCCCTGTCCTTGCAAAAATTTACAATAACAATATCGAATCATGCATTTTCCCGCAGGTATTTAAAACTGCTAAAGTTGTGCCCATTTATAAGAAAGGCTCCAAAAATGACAAAAATAACTACAGACCTATTTCTATTTTACCAATAATTTCACTGATATTTGAACGTCATGTGAGTTTACATTTGAAACAATACTTTGAGAATAACAAATTATTTTATCTTAGACAATCAGGATTCAGAACAAACCACTCGTGTCAAACTGCCTTTGTTAAACTATTGGATGACTGGACCCCAGCAATTGATAATAGTGAAATTGTCGGTACAGTTTTCGTTGATCTTTCAAAAGTATTTGAACTAGTTGACCACAACTTTTTAATTAATAAGTTGAAGCTCTATGGGTTAGATAAATCCACCTGCTTTTGGTTTTCTTCATACTTGAAAAATAGATTCCAAGTAACTCATATCTCGGGTGTAATTTCAGAGCAAAGACCAGTTATGTCTGGAGTTCCTC
>JAULCC010202313.1:0-12894 GCA_032358795.1 Nuttallia obscurata | reverse complement strand
CTGAAATAGTGTACAGAGGTCCCCCGGTGTCTTCCACCACCTGTAATTAGCTTGACGTTGCGATATGACTGAAATACTGTTAAGCGACGTTAAATTCTAAATAAACAAACAAACAAACAAATTAATTCTGCTAGCTGTGAGTGCCATAACAGCTAGGAAGATGATACGAGGACCAACCTTTTGTGACTTCTTAGCCTGCCAGTCATGAAAATGGTTTCGACTTTGGTACTCATGGAGTCAGTTGCATAAAACAATCACTAACATAAGTTGCAGAGGAGGTGGAAAAGGTCAGGAAAAGCTATATGGAAAACATTTTACAAGATGAGAAAAGAGATCTACAGACATATTTTTCTGTGATCAATCTCTTGCACCAGCCTGCAAATGAATAGGATCTGCTAGCAGATAAAATCAAAGAGATCAACACACTTTAGGAGTTATATGACCATGGAGACCTTGTATATATTTCATATGCGACGATATGCTCCAGCGTGATCCCTGCATATTATTCGGAAGAAGAAAAAGAAGATTGATGAGTAAAAATGTCTCCAAAACGGAAACTTAAACTGAATAGTAGGCTTTAAAACATTATGCCCAGTTTCATGCAACACACTCAAACGATACTTAATTTATCTGATGTATAGTACATTGTTCACCACTATCTGTCAAAATAAATAGGCTTGGGATGGAAAGGTATCGTTTTCAGACTTCAGTACAGACTATAGTGTGGCGAAATTCGGTGATGGTGAGGTCATTTTTTACTGACCAGCCATGTATGGTATCTTTTCAAAATATGCTCAAGTTATTGAAACTCAGTTCATATCCACCCTGTGACAAGTGCTGATTGTAAGATACAACCCGATCTAAACAAAATCAAGACATAAAATGGAACCAGAAAGTGTTAATAGAATCAACTTTGACAATGGACTCGCAAGGAGTAAAACATATTGAAACGTTCCCTTTCAAAATAACATTTGATATTTTGGACTGTATGAAATGTATGAAGATTCCATGCCAAAGGACCTACTACAAAATAAACTATCTGAATAATTAACCTGCAAAATGTAAGAATTTTTTATGTGTTCTAGCAATATATCAAACAAACAAAACGTCAAAGTCAGTCATTAAACACAGACCGAGTTTACATAGTTGAAGAGAGAGCACTGTACTTAGAGTGTATTTATTCATTAGTAAGTTACGAGTTTCACAGTATACATTATTTGCATAGTACATAATTTACGTACTATTTATTTCATTAAATCCTGATGAAAGTCATGTGTCGTTACTATCTCAATTCATTTTTCCTCCATTAATTGACTTCAGTCTAAAAGATCTATATAACGACATGTATCTAATAGATAGGTAATAACATGAGTCTTCTCACTTTATGGTTATTATACATACAGTTAACAAAATATTAGCTGACTGATAGGGCCTATTTAATTACATGTTTATTCGCGCAAAACATTATTGACACTATTAAATTAAGAAGGCAATGTTCAATTATGTTTGTTCTGAAAGGAATCAGAGGTTATTCGATCAACACATTAACTTGGGTTATTTTAAAATATAAACAATTATGTTAAATTATAGTTTGCAAATGCGTATTTTAATTCTAGTGAATTCCACGCCCTATATCTGTTATAAATTTTGCAAGCTCTTTTGGTCTCGTTGTAAGTTTGTTTAAATAGATATGTTATATAGATCCGTTTGTTTAAATGTCGGAAGCCACGGCAAAAATGACCGCAGTATTATTAGGTTTACTGTAACGTATTGATAGCCAACATCGTCGAGATTTTGACAGGTACCCGGATGTTGTCATTGGTTTCAACATGGCGGACGAAATTTCACCCTGAATAGTTATTGAATCGGTGTAAGAACATGTCACAGGAATAGAAAGTAAACTTGTGTGCTCACAATGTGATACATTTATGAAATTATCATAGAGTGTATGTATATTATTCAGTTGTTCAAATGTATGATTTCCCTACAGCCCTATTTAGATAATAGCATAAAAATAAACGGCAATAAAACGTCAATAGTATGGTACAGTACCTCATGCAGTGGATTGTATCGTTCTAGAATGACGATGATTGCACATGTGATATATATTTCTGCGGTACCCATATTTCCGCGGTAGTCCAGTCTAGCAATTTTATTGTCCCTTCTGTGTAAATGACCAATAATTTGGGGAAAGTAACTGTTCTACTGTACATGAATATTATTATTTTACCTTTTAGATTGTCAATGCAACAAAGTTTTGTTTTCGTGTTTCATAATAGACCATTTTCTAAATAATTTCACTAGTGTAAGTTAAAAAGATGCGAAATTCTAAAAACAGATAGCAGTTTTCACACATAACTTGGTTACCAAAGGACACAAAATGTGTAATTTCTATGACAGTGCAATTTTTGTAAGTGGGTTATGGTGTGTTTCTTCTGACAGTACATTTTTGGGGCTTACCTTGGAAATATGGGAAGGTACCTTTAAAAATGGCATCAGGAGGACTTGATTATTAGCAACGTTTTAAATTGGAATACTGATATTTCACCAATCAATGCTAGCAGGATTTCCTTCTAAAGAAATAGAAGGAAACCCAAAAGTATTTTTTTCAAAGGTGTGTCATATAAAGTTTTCAAATTTTAGCTTTTTTTATAAGTACCTTGGGAATATGAGGTGCCCGTATATATACTGTGATCTCATGGTGACAAGAATTTGTTTAAACCCTGAGCCATTAAGTACTGACTTTCTGTGATTCTTGTAGTGGCCCTTAGATGTTTGTTACAGGGTAGACCAATCCGCCTGATTAACTCAGAGCCCATGTATACTAGTGTTGTGGCGGTCATGGGTTTGAGCCCTAACATTCGGGGCCTTATTTCTCCCTGATAAAAGCATGTGTGACGGCCACATACCAGGGAAGTCACAGGTTAGAGCTTGAGAATCTGTAATAAGTGAAGGGGATGAATGTATAGTGGCCTTGGGTAGTGGTTAGACTGCCAGGGTAGCTCAGTATGGAAACAGGTCAACTTGGCCATCAGTCAAGTCGGCCCGAGTCAACTGGCCTGGCCGATCTGATCTGGCCAAGTTGACTCAGTGGCCAAGTTCGCTTTCAGACCAAGATGATCCTGATTCTTCAGTTGGAAGAGGGACTGTATTGTTGTTGAATGGTTTGTGGGTCTGAGCCCTACTCTAGGTGGCACTTTTTCCTCTGATTATTCCAAATAATTAAACTGGACAAGCTAGGGTCATTACCGCCTACTACCACATACAAATGTTGTATTTTGTCTCCTGTCTCTTTTCAGAGCCAATTTTCCAATTTATTTTTCTCTGTCAAGCTCATCAACATTAATAAAAACAATTTTCTGCTAGTAAATGCAACTAAATGAATAATCAAATTTGTTAATTACAAATTAGGCAAAGCCAATTAATGAGCTGACAAAAATGCATCAATATTTAAGTGGTAATATCAAGCATTTACTCATCAAATACTGCAATAGCCACATTTATATGGATTCTTACCTCTACTTCAAGCGGATAACTCCTTAAAATCAGCATGCATACATTTACTATCACTATTTTTCTAATACAATAATTTATTGCCTATTGATCATATATACTCTAATTTAATGACACCAAACTAATTTATTGGGTTAATCTTTGCAGTTTTAGGTATCAGGAGATTTGTACCTGATATCGGCAAAGGTCATACATTGAACTGGTACTTTCCAAAAATGATGTCATTTGTGTGTTTTATATATATTCAATACATATATATTCAGTTAAGAACTAATATTGAATTGAGAACAATGTGAAACATAAATGTTTGCATTTTGTTTAATGAGGGAATATATATAATTATGTGAAATGATGATGAAAAAATTAAAGTTTTTCTTGAGAGAAAAAAAACAGTTACTCAGGTTTACTGTTCAGTTTACTGTACCAAATTTCCAATGTAAAGTCATCCATCTGAGCTAGTTGGCTGCAACTGCCTTCCTATCTGTGATATATACGGAATTTATTAACATATTTGTATACATGCTGTTTGATGCAATGGGATTTAGGTTCTCTATTTTTTCTAAAGTAAAATGGTGTATCACCTACAGTATATGGAATCCCTGCAACAATTTATGATACCCATGACTACAATAGCATAAGAAATAATGTTACCTCCCTTAATACTTTTTAGAAATTATCTCCCTTGATATATCTTATATTCCTTGATTTCAAGCTTTGGTTCAGCTATTGCATCAAAACCTTTTGAAAAATCTCAAAATCAGAGAGGTTTCACACATCATTTTTATGTCAAATGGCTGGGCTTTGTTTTACAAATGTACATAGCTTTCTATACTTTTTTAAATCTTCAATTCTTGTAGTTATTGACTCCTTGAATCAAAAGAACGAATGGCATTGAAAAATTCAAAATATTTTAAATTATCCCCCCTGATGCTGTAAGCATAAATGAACTGTCTCTTTTTTTACTGTTGTCTATTTGAATCCATTAGCAGATATAGTTCCACAGCAGATCAGTCCTACTCAGCTACAATGTCTGAAGTTCATCCTGAGGAACTGGAGAGATACTCTCCCCAACATCCCTTACCTGAACAAATACAAAAAATGGAAAGGGATGAAACAATCTGCAGGTAGGAGATATAATTATGTTCAACTTTTTGTTGTTGAAATTCTTGACAAAGCTTGTAAAACAACCTGTGAAAACGTTAAAATTCAGCATGCTGAGCTTGTAAATTTCAAAGTTATTTGCCCTATGAAAATTAAGCAATGCTACCAGTGTCTTTATATGAAGCTTGATTCTTATCAGAAGTCTTTTTTCTTTTTTTTTCTTCCAGGTATTGTGGGGTCAGCTACTTAATTCACAGTGAAATCAAAGCACTTGAGAAAAAAGTAAAACTCTTAGAAAAACAGCTGGAACATCATAATGGCTGTCAGGATAGAGAGAGCCAACTAAAGGAGGAGTTACAGGTCCTGAAAGATCAAAGAGGAGAATTTGAGATGACGATAACGGTAAAAGATGCAGCGTAAGTATGCCACTTAGTAAGTCTTAACCAATACAACACAGATTTTGTCCTTACTGAATCATTTCTGGTACAACAGGAATTCATATACAGTATCTGTAAATATGAGTTCTTTGCAAGAAAGTGGTAAAACCCCCATAATTGTTGACAAATAAATGAGCCCTGCAAATATCATGAGTATCTATAGAGCTCGGTATTAAAGGATAAATGAATTACAGGACGCTGATACCGGTAGATGTTTTTAGTTGAGTACACACCCTTCCTCTTGAAATTTTTTAAATTACAATTGGTGGGGATGGTAGCTAGTAGTAGGACAAGGCCTCAGGATCTAAGGGTCCTTGGTTAAAATCCTGCCAGGGCCATCATATTTCTCTTGACAGAAAATTAATTCCACATGTTCCTCACTCCACCCAGGTAAATTAAGTTCTTTGCACACTAGTAGACTCAGTGTCTGGAAGGAACTGAATAAAGAAATATTTTGAAAGAAATTTTCTACAGGAAAGGACCTATGATCAGCCCATAAGTAAGAAGGCAAAAAGCAATGCAATCCAAGTCAGAATTAAAACAAGGGTAAATATTGAACAGAAGGGAGAGTTTGGCTGTCCTTGATCTATTCATTTTACTCCAGGATCAGCATCATCAATACATTCAACAATTCTTAATTTTCTTTGAGCCAGACTTTTTGATGGAAAATTCAAGTATTTAGATATAAATATTTACAGGTTCTGCCACCTTTTATATTTCAGAATTGCCACACTCACTAACAACTTGAAAAATCAGGAGGCCATTACTGAAAGTCTACGCAATCAGAAGGATGAAACAGAACGCAACCTACAACACATGGAAAAGTCTAATAAAGAACTCAAGTGCGTACATATACACTTTCTAACATATCTGTATAGTTAAGTTTAAACATATTTCAATTTCCTTGTCACATTAACTTGCTGTGTACACATGCAAATTTCCAATTTTAGTCAACAGTTAATCACCTTAATGATTACTGTTCCATTAATATTTACGGTTTAAATGTTTTGTTTCCATTATAAAACTATGAATAAAATAAACCCTATAATTTTGTATTTCCCCCGAGAGTATTTAACTATACCTGTAATACCTGTAATTTTCAGACTGTAAATTTAGCATTAGATATCGTGACCCCTCTGGTTGAAATCTTCATTAGAAGATTCTCCACTGAGTGAACTAAACGGATGGTATAAACTTTTTTGGATTCCAATTTTCATTGTTTAGCAGTGATTTAAATTGATTAACAGACTTGACAGAAACAGTTTCTTCACTGAGGGAATTCCAGTACACAACTGATCATTGACTAAATGAAAAGAGTCTCAGATTATGGTTGCTTGTCTGTCTAAATATAGTGGACTTGTTACTGGATTTTTCTTTGGTACATGTTTGTCTATACCATCACATAAAGTATCTCTGAACGCCATCCACATATCGTTTACACTTTTCCCCTCCATCATAAATTCATAATATCCCAATCCACGTTGAAAAGATCTCTGATTTTTTCATAATTCCCTTTGTAATAATGAAACCATGAACTATTTAAACTTTCAATGAAACTGTTATTTGGAACCGGAACTATAATATCTGAACTGTTAAACTCAACTGTATGAACTTGTAACTTATTTACAGTGTCAGGTTGAGACTGATTCTCAATCAGTGAATTCCTCAGTCCCCCATTCCCGAATG
The DNA here is from genome assembly GCA_032358795.1 of Nuttallia obscurata. Lineage (NCBI taxonomy): Eukaryota > Metazoa > Mollusca > Bivalvia > Cardiida > Psammobiidae > Nuttallia > Nuttallia obscurata. Next base: position 6,157 of record JAULCC010202313.1, on the reverse strand, counting down.
AACGCGATGACTATCACCTCCCTTAGGGTCCGGCATCTCTATCTCTTATCTCTTATGGCCCAAGCTTTGTCTGGAAATTCCCTCTTCTTTTCAACTTATTCGTCACTGAGTTTTTTCCCAGCCATTCTCTGTTTTTGTGCAAGATCCTTCCCATCCCTATCTTATGGAACTCTTGGTTGTTCTTTAGCTTATATGCGTTTTCCAGGATGTTACCCCTTACAGCCCTTTGGAGAAATGTGACCTTCGGGGGTCTGTCTTTATTATCTGTCTGGTAACGACCTAACCTAGTTGTATCCTCCACATCTACTTCTACACCCAGAGCCTTACTATATATTTACTTAACCCTCTCAATGTCAGTTTTGTCATTTTCTTGACATTTCTTTGACATTTAAAAATAGCGTATTATTTTCTCTCAGCTCTTCCTCTCATCTGTCCTCAAATAGCTCTCCTACCTTGCTTGAGATCATGTTAGGAAAGTCCTCCCTCATTTTAGCAAATTCGTCTTCGCTATTCTGCACTGTCTTCCACTGATCTCCTTATTTTGTATTGAAAAATCTTAACATTCGAGGAAAGACCCTTTATCTCTTCTTCAATTTGGTCTTGTCTCTTATGTAAGAGTGTAATCATTTTGTAAAGCTTTTGTGATGCTCCTCTGCATAGCTTACAAAACCACTGAATACTATCTTCTGATTTTCTCAGCAATTCATACTCTGAGGTAGTAACTTTTTCACATTTGATGTTAGACCATTTTCCACATAAACTGCACATTAAAGCTTTGTCATCGGAACACACTTTGACCAAACATAACTCGCTTTTCGTTCAATTTACCCCTCTCACTATTGCTGTTGGTTGCCATCTTGTAATGTCTTGTGTTGTCAATAACACCAGATAAATCATAGAAAGTGATGTAATTCTTTATAATATGTTGCTAAATATAGCAGAAAACACTTATTTTACCAGTTTATATCCATGTGAAGTGTGTAACGAAACCATAAACAATCGGAGACTCAGTATAACGTTGCCTCGTGTAGCGGCTCCGCCATTTCATTTAGAACATGTTGTCACCGACACAATTTGCTCCTAATTCCAACACTGTGTACAGGTTTTCTCAAAAATAACCTTCCAAACTTATAGCTGAACAATTCATGTGTAAATTTTATCAATAAAAAGAAGAAAAGTTTTGTTCAAATCCTTTTAAAACATATATCTACACCTTCTCTGTTTTTGTTTAACCACTCAACTCGCGCATGCACACTCTTTGTTTCTCTCCAGGTAGCTGACATTTTTTCCACTTCGTTTAATCAGTGGCATCCATCTTTGCCACTCAGACAATGATTAGTGTAGTTTACAACTTCTTTAGCAGTCAGTGTAATCAATAAGCAGGATTGTTGTTTATACCATAATTCAATTTATGTTCTGAGGGATAGTCTGTCTCTTTTAGGGCCTTCAAGTTAAATATGTTCTTCAAACTGTGGCTATAAATAGATGGAAGTTGGATTACTAATGTCTATAAATAGATTCATTGAATAAGAACTATGCAGTATTTGATGATGTCATAAATTAAGCTTAGTTGGAATATTTACATAGAGGATCATATATGAGTGTTTATTTTTAAACAAAATGATGCGAGCCTTCTTTTATACGATTAAATGTCATCTGATGTTGCTGTTGCCCAAAGTGACATCATCATGGTTTCCAATTTAATCGGGCACTTAAAGAACTTCAAAGTGCCAGACTGGGATGCGATTATCAATAATATACTAGTGTATTATGATACTAAGTTATAGGTTTAATACACCATCAGAGGAAGTTATATGTGATAAACAGAATTGAGTTAATGATTTAAAAGATAAAAGCCTATATTTGTTTTTCCAGAGAAAATAACAATAAGTTGGAGAGAAATCTACCCAGTCTCAAGTTCGCCCTTCACCAGCAGAAGTTAGCCCTTGAAGAAATTCACACTTTCATGGAGATGCGGGATAAACAGATGAAAGAAGAAATGGATATACTTTTACAACATGTCAAATCTTCATGTGAAAACGAAGTCAAAGGTAAAAACAAATTAGTTTGTTTCAAAAACATCTATCAATTTGTTTTAATATCTATAGGAATGCGTTTAGTTGGCTATGGCGGCCTGGTAGCTCACAGTTGTTATGGTAAATCGAAGGCCCCAGGTTCGGGTCCAGGAGTCAGCTGCAATTTTTCTCCTCTTTTTCTATTTTGCGCCCAAGTTGGGATCGTAGTTGATTTACTTTGAGATTCTTGGAAACAATTCTCATTTCCCAGAAGAAAATGGGAACTAATTTCAATTGAGTTGGGGATAAGTAAATTGAATAAAAACGATTGAGATGAAATGACATCATCAAAATATACTATATCAATGACTTATTACTTTTACTTATTCATTTAAGTTTTGGAATATGTCCAAATGTAACTATATCTATAGGGATGAGTTGAGTTGGCAGTGCCAGCAGGATAGCTCTGTTGGTAGAGCTTCAGAATAGTAAACCAAAGGCTTTGGATTTAATCCATAGTGTTGGCTGCAATATTTTATTCACATTCTGTCACATTTAGTTTCCTCTATAAAAATGGCTCTGTTAACTCATTTGAGTCACTCTTAATATTTCCTGGTAAAAGCCAATACTAAGTTACACCAGTATAATGTCTTGCATAAGGACACATTGCAAGTTTATCCTGGTGAAAATAGAAATTGCAACCCTCTGACTATAAGCATGACACTCAGACCTTAACCTTTGGAGTGAAGAAACAAAAATCCTGGGTTATCAAGCAGTGTAGAACCAGATAAAAATTATTCTTAAACTCGGTCATTAAAATTACCCCTAAAATTATAATGTGGATCAATCCATAAAGAATTATAAAAGAGTTCTCAATGAAAATTCTGCATGTTAAGTCTTCTAACAGTTTTAAGCAGACCTTTATGAGAAAAACTATTTCCTACAGTAGGATAGACTATAATCTACGCAAATAGTCTATAAGTCTTGTTTGAAGAATATAAGAATCCACCATGAGTAATCATGTAAGATAGGAATATCCCACCTGAGGGTCAGAAATCTAATGAGGGACGAGTGTTTGTAGATTTCTGATCTAGAGGGTGGAAAATTTCTTTCCTACATGATTAAACAAATGCTGGATTATTTTGCTCCCATTAACAAAAATTTACTTATGTATAAAATGGCAAATCAAGTGGGCAAAATCCGTATCTTCCATGGGAGGAAATGGGAGAAAAAATGATCTTATTATCTTTCTTGCCGGTAAAGTATTTTATCATTTTCCAAGCTTAACATAATTTTTTTGAGATCTTAAGGGATAATTTAAAAGCATTTTCATAAGTCAACTATTTTGCTATTCTTAAAAGGAATAGAAATATGAAAGTTTTATTTTGATAGGCCATGACTAAGCTATCTGTGTATTTAAGTAAATGCAGTAGGAATAGTGATTTACAATTTACAGAAATTTAGAAATTGTCTTACAGTAGTGTGAACATATTTCTTGTCAAATTTTGCGTATATCGTATGTAAATCATGTGTGCATATATCGTATATCGAGCGTATCCAAATATGATACGATTAGATACCATTTACGATATAGGATTGACACACGATATAAGACCACCACACGCTTACACCAGCCACAGTACTGCATAACTTATGGTACTATAGATACTATCAGTGCAACACACTGTAAATTCGGATACATTCTAACTGATGTTCACAGATGGGGAGGTTGTTTACACCCAATGCAAAATATGTCATCTCATATTGTATATCGTATCATGCGTTAATAGTAAACCGTTAGTGGTACGTATATCGAACATAGATCGTATATGGTGCGTGTATGGTGCGTACGTATAACGTATATTGATCGTATATCAAACGTATATCATGACAAGAAATATGTTCACACTACTGTATCAGAATGGGACACTCTGTTGTACATTAAACTTCATAAATAATTAATACACATGAAAACTAGTTAGGAACATTTCCAGTTAGTCAAACGTCATTGTTTATTCCCAAATAATTGAACTTTGTGGCTGTTTTCTATAATTGCAGAGAAGCAGGATTTGCAGAACCAATTAACAGAGTTAAAGAATAGATGGGACAACACAATCTATGAAACAGAGGACATGAAAACAAGATTGGAGAAACAAGAGGAACAAATCAAACAGTTAGATAAACTGTTTACAGAAAACAAAAACCTGCGAGAGAAGTGTGCAGCATTAGAGACAGCCAGTAAAGGTAATCTAAATGAAAGTTTAATTTTAGACACTCTATTTAATGGAATTAGGAATTGCTAGCAGCATAGAACATGATCTGAAGCCCCTTAATTAAAGCCATAATAAAGGTCAATAGCATGTTGAAATCATGTTATTTTGTACCATTCTGCATAATCATGAATAGAACATATCACTGAACACATGTGTTTTATTAGATTATATTTGATTGATTGTTTGTAATTGATAAATCAATGTGTTTTTTTCTAATTTGACTATGATAGTGGAATCGGCTTTTGTTAGCGTGGTGAATGCGCCTGTTGATTCCACATGATATGAATAAATTATAATCTGTAGAATATAAATAGAACATGAGTTACAAAAAGTTGACAACGATAGCAGATGCGTTCTGAGAGGCTCTGAAATATTCCCGGTTGATCTTGGCAGCGTTCCTAATATCAACAATGATGTGCTGACAAACATTCAAATTTAAGTTTGTTTATGCATTTCTCGCATTTGTAGTTGTGTAGGAAACATTTTTAAACACTCAATTTTGTGATAGACAACTGGATTGATTCGCAAAAAATACACAAAATATCACGATTTTGAGTTTTATTATGGCTATAATGGTCAATACTGTTTGCTGCAGTAAAATCAGTGTCAATCTCTAGTGAAATCTCCAAGCATTATAAGAGGGCTATTTTCTATAAATTCTTAATAAAATTATAAATAAGTGAGTCAACAACATGTTGAGCATTTTAATGTTTGAGATACTTTAACTGTTGAAAGCTTTTAGCACTTTTTCTATAAAGTTAAAAATGATATGTTTCAGTGTCTTTAAATTTGTGTTAAATGTGAGAGATTTAACGTTCATGGCAATTTTGTTGGATTCAGTAGCATTTCACCTTGAGTTTGTCATTTTAAATTTTGTCCCTGTGGTTGGTGATTTTGAGAAGTTTTTCAAATGATGGGAAAAGGCAAAACAAGTTCTGTCAGAAGTAGAAGATACAGATTTTTTTGAAGACAGCTCAACTTTTGTGGAATCTGACCCTTACCATTAAACAAATCCTGTCAGATCAGTATCGTATATTACTCTGAGACATATAACTACCATACTACCTTTATTAAACACCCCCGGGGTGTTACATTTTCCAAAATGAAAAGTTTCCACAAAACAGCTTCAGAACAAACACTAGCATCTTTCTATTTGTCATATGAAATGAAAAATCTTCATAACCAATTGCAAAACTAATATTTGTTGGGTTTTTCCTTTTGGAAAAAGAAGGGGGGGGGGTTATTAGAGAGGGGCTTTTAATAAAGGTTATACGGTACTTGAAAATTAAGAATCTACAAGTCATGTCATCATGGTGATCAAAATTAATGGTAATGAATAAATGAACTGTAATGTCATAAAACAAATCAGAGTCAAATGTTTTTTTAACACTTTTGGTGTCTAAACAGAATTTGCTGATTTTTGTAATAGGTTAAATTTAGACCAGTCTGAAATAGTAAACCAAGACCATTCTGTATTATATTGTAAACATAGACTATTATGATAACAGAGACCAGTTTGTAAATCGTTAACAAAGTCTATTTTTAAGGTTATGACCAAGACCAGTCTGTACATAGTAAACAAAGACCAGTCTTAACGCTATGCAAACTAAGACCAGTCTGTAAATTGTAAACTAAGACCAGTCTATACATTATGTAAACTAAGACCCGTGTATACATTCTTTAAACATAGACCAGTCTGTAAACTGTAAAAATAGACCAGTATGTACATTGAAAACATAGACCAGTCTGTAAACTGTAAATATAGACCAGTCTATAAACTGTAAATGTAGACCAGTCTGTAATATGTAAACATAGACCAGTCTGTAAATAGAAAACATAGACCAGTCTGTAAACTGTAAATATAGACCT
>JAULCC010202202.1:0-12894 GCA_032358795.1 Nuttallia obscurata | reverse complement strand
CAATATTTTTACAAAATGGACAAAGACGATCCTGTTCCCTTAAGTTTTCATATCTACCCGTTTCAATTCTTATTGGCGCCACGCCACATCTAAATTTGCTAAAAGCTGATCTATGACTAAAAGGTAAAATCATTAAACAGTACTTTTCGACAGTATACGAATGCTTAAACAGACGGTAGGTACGTACTTTATTGCGACACCTTCCATTTAAGCTTTCTGTTCTATTAAGAGCCAGTTCACTTCAAATTTAGTCATTAAGCGTTGTTTTATTTCTGTAATTAAAATACTTCTACAAATACAAGTCGAAATGTCACAGAAATTACACAAATTTAATTCTACATATTTATTCATAACATTGTTAAACCAGTTCTTATAAGAAGTGCTAGCTTTGTGCTTTGCCCAAATAGCTACGCGTTTATTAAGCCGTTGTTCATATAAAGACGATAATTGGCAATACAGACCCATTGTCTAACCTCTGGCGGTTCCCATGCCATTTCTCCATAAACAGCTGCATTAGGTGTGTATTTGCCTCTAGGTAAAAACGCATTGCTCTTGTTCGAACGGCATTTATAAATGAAAATTGTTTTACCCCCATATTGGAGCACTATATAACCTATATTACAGGCCAAACAATAGAATCATACAATTTCGTAAAAACATTAAAAGGAACTCCACCAATCAACTTTACGTGAGCTATTAAAAGACTTAATGCACGGTTTGCGCTTTGGGCAACTGCCTTAGCTGTTACATTAAATTCTAATTACTCATAAAGTATGACTCCTAGGTATTTATACCTATCAACAATATCTAAAACAATATCTCCACACTTGTAAACATGTGTTGATCTGGGTTGTGAAATGGTCCGAAAATTACTCTGACTACGATTTAAATTCAAACTGTTTAAGCAACACCAATCACTACGGTTGTTTAAAAGCAACTCTAGGTCCTCACTACTTTCAGCTAGGATTACAATATCATCAGCATAGAAACCCTTTCACTTTCAATTTGAACTCCAACGTTGAAAGACTTTAGATATAACGCAAGGTCATTAAGTATATATTAGATAAAATCGGCGATAAATTACAACCCTGTCTTAAACCATATTTAACGTCAAACCACTCTGTGTTAAACGCATTTATTCCAACACTTGCACTAACAGATGAATAAAGGGATTTGATTTCCGTAAACATTTTTCCTCTTTTACCCAGCTCTAATAATTTATACCAAAATTTTTCTCTATTGATATGATCAAAGGGCTTTACGAAAATCGATAAAAGCACAAAACGTAGATGTTCTCTGTTTTTGCCTTGTCTCAATTATATCAGAGACATAGAATACGTTATATATGTTATATATGTCTCTAATTATATATACTAGAGTAGCGATTTGATCTGTTGTACTCCTTGATTTCCTACAACCATTCTGTTCGTCAACTACTTTACCTTGTCTTTCAGTCCAAACATTTATCCTGGTATTCAAAATACTGCAATAAATCTTATACACGGAAGAAGCTAGAGAAATTCCTCTGTATGATAAAGGGTTTCGGTTGAAACATCGCAGCTGTTTTCTGAAAATTCAATATTTGGATTGTGCAGCGTTTCATCACCTCTAAAAAGCTTACCAAATTCAAGTTTCCATTTCGCCAAAACATCTGTTAGTTTCGATGAAATTGTACCATCTTCAAGCGTTACGTCTAATGGCATTTTATTTGATTTAGCGTGACCTACACCTATTCGTCCAAAAGATTTCCAGAATTTAACATGACCAGCATCACATTCTTTCAATCAATTATTTTGCAAAGAGTACCAGTGGTGACGCTTAGATTTCTGTACTATACGATCGAAACGTTTTCTTATTCGGACATATTCTTGTTTAAATTCTCTCTTGTAAGCCACGGTGTTACTTTTAACCCAATTTTTTTCTGCGACACAAATCTGATTCCAAAGTACGGTTTATTAATCAGTCCACCAAGCTCTACCAAGTTTACATTTCTTCTGCGATGTGGCATTTACTTAATAGTTTTGTAAGGTAAATCTTTGTACATATTTTCATTTGAAATACTACAGAAATCAGCGTAACAACAATCTAATTCAGACTGGATTCTACACCCTTGTTCAAGACTATTTATTGCTGGATTTAACCTTTATAAGGTTTCATCGTCAGATAAAAAGAAATCTGGTACAGAACTAGCATCGAATTTATCATAAAAATTACTTTTTTCTGGTTGTGGGAAATCACTATTACATATATTCAGATTGCTTATTTCAATTTCCCACTGTAGCAGTGAGTTCTCTGGAATATTAGTTGCTGCTAATATATCAGCGTTACCAGTACGATTTATAAGTTCAGATGTTTTCACAATTGACAAGTCTTTAAAAACCGAAATATCTACATGGCTCCCGATACAGTAATCAGCAATAGACAACCCTTTGTTGAAATGGAAGTAAAATCGTTGTTTACATTATTTCAGCCATTAAGCATACACATGTTTGTGTTAATTAAAAATTCTATAAATAGATCTCCATATAGGTTCGATGCCCCGAAGCATCATATCCAAGTTAAACATTTTAAGTTCTATTTCTCCTTTCCCTCTTCAAAACCTGTGCGAAAGTAAAATGACTGTGGTATCTTAAACGTTACAAAATAAAGTTAGTTGCTTTAGTAGTTTTGACAATTGCGGGGTAATTTTTTCTTGTTTAAAAGTACTCTCTGGCCATGTACATTTCTTCGTCGGATGTTATGCATCGTATTTATACTTTAGTTATATTACTATTTGTTTTTGTTTTGTTAGGATAGGGCTTTAATAATGTTGTAATAACTTGTGCCCAATCCTATGGTAACTATGGCAATAAAATAAGTTTAAAACGGTTTATCATGCCATTGTTTTGAAAACAAAGTCTCCCCCCTACTGACATAAGCTGTAGTGTTAACATTAACTCCAGTCTTAAGTACCATATGAATGTATTCTTATTTAAATACAAAGTGGCAAGTGAATGCACATATTATGCTGATGCTGAAATCGTTTTTCATTCTTGTTAGAGTATTTACTAGTCTAATGCATTCATGATTTTCAGAAATGCATATATTTCATTGGACTTGTTTATGTAAACAAAATACTTACCTTATAATTATGTTGTTATAAAAACCATATGCAAATATTCATAACCGGCTATCTACACGACGGGTGACATGTTTGTCGGCGAGAAAATACTGCCATAGTTTTACTTCAAGACGTGTATCCGTATTATCCGCCACGATCATTCATTCTGAGGTGGCCGCATGTATTTGAAAATGAGGCAATACTTTCCGACTGCGACAATTATGCTGAAGTACGGAATGATAAATATGTCAAGAGTATTTCATTGTCAGTATAAAGCATTCATATAACACTTTAATAATAAATTGTATAAGTTCAAAAGTGCTTAACAAACACCTATAAGTATGCACACATGCTATCTATTAATATAATACGTAGACAATACAACTACAAATGATAAAAGGCAACACTAAATCTATATAAAGACAATCTATAACACATCAGTTGATAATTCAATTACTAATGATATAATGAATAAATAAATAAATAACACCAAACAGGAATCTAGACTATATATTCTAGACACTATCAGTATAGAATTTAGTACTTAAATGACACCGGCAGGCTAGCCATACCTGACAACACGTAACGTGGCTACTAGCTCCGTCCGACATCGTCCGATATCACGTAGGCCTCGCGTAACGTCACATAGAGACGACCCCGTTATTACGTTGACGCATCTACGTGACCTTTGTGACCCTGCGATGCTAACTTCAAGTCGACATGGGATCACTGCCCAGGCAAAAAGAAACCGTCTGAGGCAGAGTCACGCCCCTATACGTGCCCGCAGACCCTATACCGGAAAGATCTTAACTGCACGTTTCTGGCAAAAATTAACGTTAACGTCTTGCCAAGGCCTGCTGTGTCTCCTGATCTTTACCCGAAAGAGCATATCTGGGATGAGTTTGGACGACGGGTTAGGAGGAATCTGCAAATAAACAACGTAAACGACCTTACTCCTTGTGGAGACGAATATTTACTTGCATCATATGTAACGGCGGTCACACACGCTACTTACATGAATAAATGTAGATTGGCACACCAGCGAGTCCGGCATAGCGTCTTAGACAAACCTGGAGAATCACTTAAAAATTTCTTGATTTTGACACTTTGATAGCTAACTAAAGCATGCGTTTCGATTTTTAACAAAACTGTTACCAGAAATTCACAAATTATTGTTTAAAGTTTCAAATGACACAAAACCTTTTTACAAAACTATACATGTAATCATAACTATGTACATTAGTATCCCATGTAAGTTTCTTTTTTTTTTGCATAGCATACATATTTAAACACAACGTAGCGAAGCCAAAACATAACGTAGACTGGTTTCAGTTATAGTATAAGTCAAAATAGACCTTGGCCGTTTGAAATCGTGCACCACACGGGGGAATAATTATAAAAAAAATTAAATAGTGAAACAAGAAAACAATCAAAACATACTACAAATACTTCTTCTGCTAATTTTTATTGTCAGTAGGTAAAAATTATCTTGCATCGAATAATCTTAATCGAAAAATATGTCCCTTAAAAAAGTGTAGAGAGGTCTGGGTTTTCCTCCACCTGTAATGAGCTGGATGTCTCGATATGACTGAAATATTGTTAAAGCTAGGTAAAATCCCAAATAAACAAACAAAAATATATCTAATAATCTTAGAAAAATAAGTGCCCCTCCAAGTACAGAAAAATATCCCATACCATAAGGTAGGCTGCACTTAAGAGCCGAAAATCAGGCCTGTGAAACATTATTCATATGGACAGTAGTTACCAACTCTAAACAAATGAAATGCTTACGTATTGTTGTTTTCAACATGCTGTTGGCCGTTGATAAATCATAATATTGTGGTATTAATTTTATGTTATATACTAGATGCTTAATGTGAAACAGTAATTATTGCAACATTTCACAAAGGTAAGACCCACACCCCTCTATCCTCGTGAACTATGGGGTTAGCTTGACTGCCGTGTTCGTCTTCGTCGGCAGCCAGCGCGTAGAACTTTACTAGAACAGTGCAATTCCCTCCTTGAAGCGTGTAACAACATTCCTATAAATACTATAAAGCGATACAGTCGCTCCATGCGTCGTGCATGTACATATTTCTGGCAGTAGTTAATGCAAGGGGATGTTATCACACGGGAAATTGATCACACTGGATTTAAATTCCATGTATGAAAATTTCAGGCAAAAATAATTCCTTTTCGGTAGTTTAACAAAAACACAATGACATTTATATAGTATTGCATTTGTTCCTTCCTATACACTAAAAGCCAACTCCGCATGAAAGATCTCCTACTGGGGTATGCCCAGACGCTAAAACCACGTTGCAAAAGTTATAACACTTGGTTGGTTGACATTTCTGCTTATTCAGTGAACAAGCATAAACAATTTACCACACGCGAAATATCTCTAAGAACGTGATTGGATGGAAATGTTTTTGCTTTCAAACACCTTTTGACTGGACAGCGTTCTTGCTAAATATATCAAAGTAAGACATTTTTGCAGATACTATAGTTTCCCATGGTTACTTGAAGACGCTCTAGTTAACTGAAATATTCATAAATATTTGCAAAGTGTATAGAAGAACAGTTTCAGCTTGGTAGCACAATGAAAGGCATTAAGATCTCACTAAAAGAAAATACTGTCTTTGGAAGAGGCCGTAAAATTAGACAAAATAATGCAGGAATGACTAATCACGAAAAAGCTTCCTTCTCCGATTTTGGAATGAGTGATAGATTGAACAGGCGTTTATCTGTGACAGAATTGCTTGCGGTGAAGAGACAATGCTACAGTCATCTGTTTCCACTTATAAACACACAGACTTACCGAGGAAAAGCATGTAAGTCTATTTATAATAGGGATGAGAGGCTCGTCAGCGAAGAAATTCTGTCATATTTTGGAACTTCTCCGAGACACCCGTCCCTATTAACAAAAGAAAATGTAATTCCAGAAGAAGTGTCAACGTTTGATGATGATGTATTTTATCCGAAGATTTCAGATGACTTCCCAGAAATTTCGGATCACCATCAAGAAAAGACAGATGCACGATGTAAAAGCCTCGCGTTTTCAAAAGCTAATTCCAAAAGAAAGGAACTGGTATTGGGGCGGCGCTCGACCACTGCATTAGCGACGGACACCTTTGGTACAGCTTTAATACCAAACAAACTAGGAGGAAATATTCAGAGCGATTGCGTTTGGATTGGATGTGCCCTTGATTACAAATCAACCAGCAGGCAACTTAGTCTGCGCATGGTCTTCTCTGACGAAATATTCGGCGAGACAAGCAGACATTTATTCGCAAAAGTATATCTTCTTCCAGGAAGGATCCAAAAACAACGAATTCATGAACCAAATGCACCAAATAAGCCATCGGAATGCGTACAATTTTACAAAATTTCGGAACAAGAGCTTTGCCGAATGGAAATTTGTATTATTGTGAAGACGACTCGGGGTCTTTTCAAAAGATCTAAAGTACTTAGTGAGTGGATCGTTCCCTTAAAGAACTTCGTGTTCAACTGTTAGCATGTCGACTGGAATTTGGTTTTAAGATTGCCCATTGATTTCTTAATAGGGAGATTGCCCATTGATTTCTTAATTGAGCAATCACAGCATCAACTTTCCTGGTTGAATGACAACACTCAAACTAACTTGGCTTTGCGTTACTTTTGTAACCTTTTTCTTGTTAAAACAATGTTGTAAAACTGTATTACTGATAAATAAAATGTAAAATTGTATACGAAGCAGGAATGTTGTTTGGTTTTCATTAAGTATTCTAAATGATGATACGGGAATATGTATATATTGTCCTTTTTCATATGATGATACTTCGATTTAAAAATAGCAAATGGAAATTGTTAATTTATTTTATTGTAAGCTATCTTACTGTCCTTAGAACAGTTTTCAACTAGGGTGGATTCTTCGTAGAAGCTCAATTGACAATATTGGGCAGTCAAAGCCAACAAAGTAATCTTAAAATAAGTCAGTTATTTTTCTTGATTAACGGATTAATCACGCCCTCGTTCTGTCTGAAAACCTTTCTTGAAAAACGGTACAATCACGCCCTCGTTCTGTCTGTAATCTTTCTTGAATACCGGTACAATCACGCCCTCGTTCTGTCTGTAACCTTTCTTGAATAACGGTACAATCACGCCCGCGGTTTGACTGGCATATTTCTTGTGTAACGGTACAACTACGCTCTCGGTATGTCTGTCACTTTTCATCCGTAACGGTATAATCACGCTCTCGGTTGCAATGAAACTACTGTACTGGCAAATTCAACATTTAAAATATTAAAGGTATCAGATTGAAAACATTGAAATAAAAAATACTATATTTGCTGATGACAGAACTTTCATCACAGATGGAACTAAAATATCTTTAAAAAAACTATAAATGTATTAGAAGATTTTTTAAAACTAGCAGGATTTAAACTAAACAACCCAATATATTATGTGCTAAAAGCAGGTTCATTAAAAAACATAAGCCTTTTCAGTGGTCATCGCAAAATAAAAAAAACCCAAGGCATCATCTTTGCAACCAATAGACGTCTCTCTTTAAAAATTAGTTTAGATCCTAAAATTGAAGAATTAAAAACTGTTTGAAAAGCTGGCAACACAGAATAGAAACTATTCTCGGTAGAGTTATTGTAATTAAAACATTGGCATAACCCACACTAACCTCCCCCTTTCATATTGGGGGGGGGGGGCGTGACCGAGTGGTTATAGTCATTGACTTGCAATCTCTCAGCCCCTCAGCGCCGTGGGTTCGAATCCTGGTCTTGGCACTTCGGATTTTCAAGTGTGGAAGCCTTCTAGCTGGCTTGCGGCAGGTCGATGGTTCAACCCGGGTGCGCTCTGTGCCTGACATAGTGTACAGAGGTCCCCAGGGGTCTTTCTCCACATGTAATGAGTTGGACGTCGCGATATGACTGAAATACTGTTAAAGCGACGTTAAATTCCAAACAAACAAACACACAAATAAAAATCATATTAACGACAGCATGTTTGAATTTATATAGGATAGTAAACATCGAAGATAAAGAAAAATATGGTTGTAAATGACTATGGAAATGTAGTTATCAAAATGATATACCTTCAAAAATTGATTTACTCCTAAAAGGTATCTGGGTAAAAAGAATATTAGCAATGCATAATGGAAACCCTTTAAAGCAAGTTTATTTGAAAGCATTTTAAATGAAAACGACATACGATTGTTTGTGAAAACATGCCGTTTTAAAAGACATACTAATTGCATGGCGAAATATTTAAAAAGATTTTGAAGCAACATCCTCTAAAAATCCTCTTAAAACTCACCAATACGTTCTGATAACAACCCTATTTTGCAAGGATAGTTTTGAAAAAAGTATTAAAAAATCTAGGATTTTATTTTTCTTCTGTCTTGTTCTCCATCCATGTCCGATATTTTGCCGTATCCCACGATAACCTCCGCTTGCTTGCCCCTCAGTATCGAACTCGCTCACGGCCATCGGTGTACTTAAGTTTTTCGTTTTTCACAGTTGTCCCTCCTACTCATGATTCTCCCTTGCTTTCGCCCGATGCTTTCCACTAGGACTGGAATCAATCGGAGCTCTTCGGCTAATTCCGCAATCCTACACCATACCTCGAATGTGATAGGAGGAAGGATGTGCGTAAATTTTAAGCATTTTGTTCACCGGAATAAGAATACGCAAAAAATAGTTCTTCCGAAAAGCTACGATTTCGCTTTAGCGATAATTTCAAACGGAATTATTCCAATGTACAGACATTTTATAAAAAATGTAATACCAGTAATTTTCGAATGCAGCAAAACACAATCTCCAATAAGTCTAGAATTTTCAATCTCCTCCACAGAGTTTTCGTTCCTTCAGACGGAAAACATCTCTGTAACAGGCTCAGCTCTGAAATGCCATGATTCTTGTCCTAACGAAGGGACTCTATTTAAATGAAATCTTGAGTACAAATTTATAATGTGTGGCATACACAGGGGTCAGAAATGGTCATAATCTTACACTTATGTCAAGTAAAACTGAAGATATTTAAAAAATAAATGATGAACTCCTTTGTTGCCATTTTACTCAGTGCGCATTAATTCACAGAGGTGATATCTCTATCGCACAGGTAAACACACATGGATGATATATAGTTTTTGTTTTAATTATGAGGAAAAGTTAAATCTACGAGAAAAACAGCGCAAAGCCCTAGAAATAGGCGATCTTATCGTTAGATTACGTGCTGGCTATGGAAAGAGTGTTATTTTTCATGTTCTTAGTCTTTTATTCTACCTAAACTGTAAAGAAAAGGCAACCGGCGGATTTGAAGCATCATATATATGCACAAGTATATGCTTGAAGTTGTGGGTTTGATTCCCGCATCTGCTAGATTTCTTACCACAGAAATACCTGGTTAGCCAGAACTGTTTTAACAATGTAGACTCCATATGGGTCAATGTACTGCTTAAATTTACTGTATTTAATTAATGGCCACTATATAAGCCCCCCCACCCCCGCCACACACAAACTAAAAAACTAGATGCATGCTGGGCTCAAGGTGGAACTGCAAGTGAAATTATGCAGATAAAAGTGCCTTAAGGCTATATATAGTATAAACTGCTCTGTGCATTCAGTAAGATCTTAAGTATAGCCTTACTCTGGACAGTTACAATGGTCTTTTATGGATGTGATTATGTCCTATACCATAGTCAGCACAATACTCATAATTTCCCCAGTTCATTGTCTTTAAATAGATGTCATTGTCAATTCAATTGAAATTTTATAATAGTAATAAAGAATATGCATAATTGGTTAGCATTTAATCAATGTATTAGTGGTAATCAGCTGCAAATAGAGAATTGTGTAAGTATATGCATCATTGATTTGTATTGTACGGATGTATTTACTGATTATCAGCTTAATTTCAATTGAATAATGTTTATGCTATCAGTCAGAGCAGGCTATAAATGATATGTTCACTTTTACAAAAAATACAACTCAGCAGAAGCCTTACAGCCATTGGTTAAGTTGTAGATGAAATGTAATGGATAGATTTTATCATTTAGCAATTGAAAATTCTAGCGACCTTAGGTGGTGGTTGGACTAGAGCTATGCAAGTTAATTTGTCAGTACAAGGCAGTTAGATCTTCTTTACTATATTTAACATAATTCTAATTTGTACTGATCAAGGTTGTTTTATTTTTCTGATAATGTCTTCTCATACATTTCAGGGGAGAACAATTAAGTGTAGCCTTCAAAGCGTCAAACATTTTACTAAGTCGCTGTCTCTTGGTCTGTCGACTAGCTATTATAATACTAAATATAATCTAGATTTCCAGTAATTAACAGTGTTATAGCAATATCCCTCAAACAATTTTTATGCAGCTATTTTAGTTTGTTACGCATATTTACCATTTGTGGAAAAATTGCTCCAGTGGATTTAATGTTGCGTTGGTTAAATATGAATCTAGTGTGCAATAAACATTATTGTACGTTCAGTTTTTTGTTGTAGCTTTATTATCAGTTTGTCATTCAATTGTAAAACTAGCAATGTTTCGGTTTAAGCATTCAGATATAACAACTTCACAGTAACTGAAACCTGAATATCACCAACAATGCATTGTTATTTATGATACATCAGTTGACATATTTTAAGAACATTTATAAAATTCTATGTGAAATGTATTATTTCATGAATGAATATGACTTTCTTGGTGAACTTTTTTTAACAAAATGGATACACCTGTGTCTTTTCTTTAAATCAACTGTTATACTTTGATATGTATTGTTTACTTCAGCATAAAATTTGTAGTGCTTCTTTTCATTTTCTTCATTGAATAGTTAAACCATTTTAATCAGTATTTTGTTGTAATAAATTAAATTGAAAATGTTTTTAAATTCAATTAACTGGATATATTTTAAATAGATGCTCTTTTCTTGTTTCTTTCCAACAGTTGAATGATGTTACACAATATGAGTTCTTCACTGATGCAAAATGTGATTTACATTAACAAGGGTGTTTGTAGGTTCATGTTTTTTGGAATGCTGTGATTTGAATCAGTGTCTCATATACATGGATCTGTTGGTACCCTGTATATCAGCAATATGAACTGTGGCAGCTAACATGTAGCGTTTCCTCTGTAAAGGCAAGCAATGAAAACCCTGTGATGGTGACTCACTATTCAGATGGCCTTCAAATTGGAAAAAAGAATTAATCTACTGCTAAAGTGTCACACTTAAAAAATTGCTGTGCATTATATTATAAATGTAGTATAAACTAAATACAAAAGAAGTCAATAGTACAAATGAAGAACAAATAAATGAGATGTTAATGTTATTCATCTTACATCATTTTCATAAAATATAGTATAAATATACTGACAAATATCACAGTGCATGAGAGTGGGCTTTTGTGGTTAGTCTGTATCTATCATTTTCTGTCATCTGTTATTATTTTACTTTTACACTTTTAAAGTATCTACTTCTTAAGGAGTCTTCATTTAAATTTTGAAATATTTGGTGTTAATTGTATAAGACTGTAAGATTGTGCTAATACCAGAGAAATGTCTTTGATTATGTTCTCAACTTTTTTACATGTTAAGGACTTCCTTTGTAACATTATTATTTAGTCCAAAACTTATCAGTGATTCAGGTTTTACTACAGGATTGTAAGATCTTGAACTATCTTAAAAATAGATCTGAAGAGATCAATATAGATATAAAACCTTCTTTTCTTTAAATTAACCAACTAATTTGCAAAGAAAATAATCAAATCCAGGTTGTGATGCACCAGTTAACATCAGGTCAGCGGCACATAGTTTTTCCTCTCCCATCCACACACCCCACCACAACCCCCTAAATTAAAAACAAACAATCTACATTTATACTTAAATTAAGACCAGATTTCTTCAGATCTCATATAAGTTAAACCATTTGACTTTGGCGTATTCTGCATGCTTATTTGACAATTCTGTCTGAAAGGGTTATAACAATAACCAAATCTCACTAATTATGATGCGTGCATTTGACCAAAAACTAATCCTTTTCTGTGTTAATTATAGAAGAGTCATCTCTCTACTGTGCAAAATTGTCGATTTAAACAATACCGGCATGTGTAAAATGGGTGACTTATATGCATGTTTTTTTCAACATCTAGTGAAGTACAATGTTTGGAAAGTACTTGAATTAAAACAAAGGAGGATAACAATCTCAATGGAAGAAAGGAAATTGAAGTGTATACGATCATATGAAGTTCTTGTTAAGTAGCTTAAGAATAAAATTAAATAGATACAATCAGTCAAATTTTTATCCCTGATAAGTATTGGGTATAGACCAGTCTGTCCGGATAGCGTAGCAGTAACTCACTTGTTTCTCACCAATGCAACATCGGTTCGATTCCTGGTTAGGGCTAGTATATTAGAGGATTCTGTACTAGTATCTCATTCGTACACCTAGGTTTTCTCTGGGTACGCCGCTTTCCTCCTACAATAAAGACTAAAAACATAACATGTCTCTATCTGTGGGTAAGAGAAGGTTTAATATATGTTTTAAGTACTTGTTTCCCAATTGTTGTAAAATAAAAAAGTTTAAACTTAAACTTATTGACTGCTTGAGGTGAGTTGACTAATATTTATCGCTTCATATGTTTTGACCAGACAATGCATTTTTCCACAGAAACACTCGTTTGGCAATGGGCCATATAACAACAACAAAAGTAGTATATAAATTACACTTGAAAATTATCACTGATTGGTAGAAAACAATATTATAGACCAAAATATATGCGCAACACTTCCAATATATTCTTACTAA
>JAULCC010202092.1:0-10529 GCA_032358795.1 Nuttallia obscurata | reverse complement strand
ACATATAACACTACTGTTCTTTAAAATTATCAAGATAAAATTTAGAACACATTTAAAATAACATAAAAGAAAATGAACATGGATGAAGATTAGAAATGATATATATTATATATCCAATATCCATTTTTCAGTAACTTATTCTTGTCCTTCTCATAGATGAGTTTAATTAATTAACAGGACGTTTTAAAAAATAGGCCAATATTTTATGATCACACCCACTGAAAAAACCAATAGATGGTTATCTGTTTTAGAATTTAGTTACCTTCCTGAAGCTCTGATTTAAATGGTGTGACTGGAGATAATATAAGTTCATCTAGACTGCACTCACTTCTACCAGACTTCATACAAATTGGCGTCACAGTGGCACTGACAAGGTCTGTCGATGTGGTGATGGCAGGAACTGTTAGACTACAGATTCCCTTTAAACAAAATGGTATGTAAATTATACCCAATACAATAGTAACAATATAAAGCCTTTTTGAAAGATATCATTATGTTTAATTCTTAAGCTCAACAATAAATCATGAAATGTTGAAATAACTCCATTTCTCTATAATAATATACTGAGCTAACTGAGTACACTATTTAATTGTAATCAATGTCTCCTGTCATGATTTACCCCAAAACATTTTGATCCTTATTGTAGGACTTTTCAATTTTATACTGTGACCCAATTTATTTACCAGTTCTGGAAAGTTATAGTTGAAGTTTGCTATGATGAAGGGCCTTGTTGATCATTTACAGAAAACTGGCAGTTGACTTGATTTCAGCAATGTAACAGTTTGAATTAAGCATCTGCTTACTTAGATTTGGTTACAAATAAAGTTTCTGAACTAAGCTGACATTTTGTTCTTATTTTTTTGTATAGCCTTAGAATGAATTATCAGCACTCTTCAAGGTACTCATGATATCATACTTGATATAGGGTAATATCAGTTAACCTATTAATCTTTAAGTAGGCAATTCAATCAAGTTTCCCAGTCCTACCAAATCTATGCTGCTGTTTTCCTCATCAGATTCTTTATCACAGGAATTGTTGTCCTTGCTAGGTTTCTTAACTCTGTAGGTTTTAGATATGTCTTTGTATCTGGTAGGTTTCTTTCTCTCAGCAATCCAACTTTTCTCACTGTAAATATTTACAAACAGTAGTACATGTGATACTATAACGTGCGAACGATTAAACTTCGAAATTTAGTGCTATGAGATGGGTTGAACAGTTTATTGCTATATGTTTAAAAAAGCAATTGTACTGATTAATTTCTATCAGATAACTAATAAATCAAAAAAATAATCATGTAACTAGTTAGTTTTGTTTAAAGCAAAACTTTAAGGGAAAATACCTACGTAACAGGTTTCTGCATAAGCATGCTTAGGGATAAAAAAGATGATAAGGTTAAAGTTGATTTAAGTATTGGAATTTTAAAATAACATTTATGATTACTTCTTACCTTTTTGTTGAAATGTTATGGCTACTGTCTAGCATAGGTGAAGACTTGAAGCTCTGAAGTAGTATGAGAGATGTTTGTCACTTGACTTATTGTAATTGGCCTTCTGCAGTAGAATTATCTTCCTCTTTTATTGTTACAATTACTATATCTGCGTTTTTGTTGTTGAAATTGCCCAAACTTCATATACTTATTCTACTTTTGGCAATTTATATGAAGTTGACCACTTTTGGGAGGTAAATGTATCAAATAAACAGCTAACATGAAGGGCCCAGTTGCAGGTTAAATCCACTAGCTGTAATCTTAAATTAATGTGGTTTCAAGTCCTGTTTGAGCCATACAGTTTTTTCCATGAGGAAGCTATGCAGTTCGCTTGCAGAAATTTGATGGTTCTGCCAATCTACATAATGCTTGATTAAACGCTTACAAAATTATAAACTGTTTATACATTGCTAGTGTGGCTTTAATAATAAATGAAAAAATTGCAGACAAATATGCACCTCTTAATTTTATCATTTTATCTTGTTTTCTATTTTATTTTATACACATCACATGCAAGTGACCATTAACTAAAATTCTTTCCTGTTGACTAACCCTTCTTGACTTCTTTTTCCAACTTTCATCAACTTCTTCACTTTCACTAAAAAAGAAATGAATGCAATTTGTTGGTCTCATTGGGCATTCCAATTTAATTGTAGAATCATAAAACTGTAGTCACATTATACCATATACAAAAGTGTGCACAACAGGAAGAATTAAATATTCAGTCTTTACTAGACTACATTCTACAGAAAGACAAAGATAAGTGATATACCGTATAATACAGTGAAGTTACAATATTAGGTCTAAATTTTGAATGTTTTTTTACATTTTACTCTCCTTTTACAACAAGGGTGGTCACAAATCAGATGTCTCACCTCACATATGCCTGTAACAAGAGTAACAGCACTGTTGTCATAGTGGAAGTGTGACAAGATGGTATTATTGTCCTAATTTTGATGTTTGACCGGAAATTTTGACCTTGACATTGTCGGTTCAGACCTGCTTCTTGGTTGTGACACATCTTCTCATTACTCTGAACAAATGTGCCAAGTTATTTGAGAATCCTTCGATCAGCAAGGAAGTTAACGCAAAGACAAAGCCTCAAATAACCTCAATTTGTGACCTACACCTGGTAGGTAGAGACCTGATTATTGTATGTGAATCATAGGCCCATGACAGTGAACAACTGTGTCAGGTTATTTGAAAATCCTTCAATCATCAAGGAAGTAACAGACCACCCGGTTAGCTCAAGTGGTAGAGCGTCCGCTTCTGGTTGGGAGGTTGTGGGTTTGATCCCTAGCCTGGTCATACCAAAGACTTTAAAAAATGGTAGTAATGGCTTCCCTCCTTGACGCTCAGGATTTAGGGTTAGCATTAAAACTGGTTTTTTGGTGTCAATATAAAGTAACCAGCCGGGTTTCAGCCCCCACATGTATCACTGCTATACACTGAACATGTAAAAGAACCATAGAGCTCTACAGAAGAATTCTATGTATCTGCTTCCCTCTTTCTGGGACGTCCATTAGCCCTAGTTGGCAGAAAGTGATGTTAATGATATAAACAAAAAAACAGCCCATACAAGCCTTTTTAGTCTTAAATTTGACCTTTAACCTGAATTTGTGAACTTGAACATGTAGGTAGAGAACTGGTTATTTTATGCAACACAATGACTCATGATAGTAAACAGTTGTGCTACATCATTTGAAAATTCTTCAGTCAACACAGAAGTTACAGTCCGAACAAGATCGGACACTTGCAGAGACACATACACAGATGCACACATGCATGGATACACACAGACTCAACAGACATTAGGATGGTTATGTCAAGCTCCCTCACAGAGGGATCAACAACAAATGCTGATGCCCTGCTACCTTGCAATAACAAAATCTACTTAAATCAATAGATGCAATGAAATTTAATTTTGTATCTTGATAACACCATTGTAAGCTTTCTTACACAATTGTAGAAGTGGATATTGATTTGTATAAGTTTTTGTTAGTTACCTATCTGATACGTCTTTGTACTTGATTGAATTCTTTCCTCTTTTTGGTTTGTTGATAGCCTGTAAAAAAGATAGTCAGGTTAAAAAAAAAAAGATAAAGTACATTTTCATTTATTTTTGTTTTGTTTAATTTATAGACACTTTGCACTTGCATCAATAGACAGTACAAATGTGTATGAAAAAGTATTCATCGAACTGGAGCATGTTTGGAAAAAATTCCTTTTTTTTTTTTTAAACAAGAGCATGTCTACCAGTTTCAGAGAAGGGGACCTTTGTCTTAAATTACCAAAAGAAATACATGTAATTAACAGTATAATAGAATAATGATTTTAACTATATTTCCAATTTCTATGATATAAACAAGTATTTTGTTCCTAGAGATCATAATGAAAACATTATACTGTATTGTGTTATTTAGAAATATTCTAACCTGTTTTATCTGTCCCTCCTCTTCCTCAGACTCTATTTCTTGTTTTTCTGTATATAGAGTATTAACATACAATATTGGCAAAAAAAAAAAAAAAAAAAAAGTTATAAAGTTATAAAGTAATAGTAAATACTTTCAGAGTATATGCATCTAAACATTTCCTACAATGAGGATGTCTAGTCTTATGGTAAAGAAATGAATCATCATGAATCAAACTATCATCATGAATCTGTCATCTCTATAAATAATTAGAATTCTTAGTGGCAGAAACTGAGGCTATTCAGACTGTTGTTTTCCTTTAAAGGGATGAATTCTAATTAGGAGCAGTGAAAGGACCATTACCTACAGTAGCTGGGTCGACATGAACTTACTTGTGTAGAACCCGGTTTAGCTCTGATTCAGAGACAGTGAAACACAGTTTATGTTTACTGACTGCTTTGGTGAAATATATTATTAAAGAAAACATGCACAATTATGTATCCTCACAATAAACTTTTCTTTGAAGAAAGTTTTGAAAATGAGGAACAAGACATAGTTGACTTGTAGTGAAGGAAGAAGATACCTGAAATAGCAGCAGATTGAGGGGTCTTGATGACACTTATATTGAGAGGTTTGTAGCTTTTCCTTCTATTGGACCAAACCTTTGGTGTACTGGAAACTGAAGCTGCTATACATGGGGTCTACAACATAGCATTATTATAATACTAAGTTTCAATTGAATATGAAAATAGTACCATTACAGATAACACTAAGTGTCATTTGAATATGTAAATAGTACCATTACAAATGTTTTAAATATATCTGATACAGTCATTTAAAAACTGACAATACATATGTCCAATAAATAAAAATCTCTTTCTAACTTAAATAAGTGGACACCATATAATGTTTAATGAGAAATATATGTTAAAAAGTTATTCAGTTTGATTTAGAGAAAACCTTTATTCCATAGCTAGCTACATTATACACAATATTATCTTCTCTATGTTTAATTTTCTCTCAGTGTCATCTTAACTTAAAAGTGGCTTACATGTCATTGCAGAATATTTAAAGTCTTTGAATTCAGGATACTGCTCAAGTTTATCTAAAAAAGCATTTCAGAAAGCAATCTGATAACAAAAAAGATATGACCATTCACACAATTCTTCTCATTTTGAAAAGTTCATAGGTCAATTTTGTGAACAAAAGACAAGAGTATTTGTAAAATGAACTGCACATAATTTTATATTCTGCATATAAAGAGTTGTGATTGAAATAAAAGTTGAACAGGTGTTTGATACCAACCTTCGTCAGGTCATAATTACTATCATCCATTCCACAGACTTCATCTATGACAGCTTCAAGGCTTTTTTGAGATGGCATTAAACTTTCATAAGCAGGATGTTTCTGCCTCTTTTCATTAGCTTGATTTGTTTTCATGCTCTGTGGTAAATATTGTATAGACATGGGAATAAACTTTAGTAATACATCTCAGGATAAGTTCTATGGAAAAAAAAAACTTTATATATATATATATAATCTTTAAAATTGAGTTACAGGGTCATGTTTTAACGCATTACATCTTTTACAAACAATAATTGTCTGTACAAACATATTTCATCATCCCTCTATCCATGAAAATGTTCATCATTTAATCTCAATGAAAAATTTTAAACACCTTGATTTTACACTTAGATTTTCAATCCATTTTTTGTAATTCAGTTCAATCTTTATATTTTTTTATGGTCAGACATAAGAGTATCATTGCCATTATTAAGAGCCCTTGTCATCTGTATGACAGTCAAGCAAAAAGTAAAATCAACTTGCTTACCAGTTATCATTTAACTATGTCACACAAAATACTGTAGTACCTAAAACACACAATTAAGCTTAAACTGCCAATTGCAGCGACCTTTAAGAGTAGCCTTCATTCAAAACCTACTTTTAAAATCTCACTGAAACTTTTCATTTCATTCTCTGGATGAGTGTCAGTCAAGTCCATTTGTTCTTCATCTTCAATAGCTATATTCTGTCCCCCATCTGTTTGGATTTCATCAGAATCAGGACTTGATGTGTTGCTTCCATCTGTACTATTCTGTTAAATGAAATGATTAGCAATGGCCATTATTAGCATAACCGGGTAACATAAAAAATATGTTTTAAAGCAGAAACTACACATATTAAGAAAACTAGAAAGTGGTTATTGAATAATCTGTATTATGCAGTGTTACCCATGCCTGAAGAAGTCTTATCAATATTCTCATGAATAGTTAATATTGAAAGCCTGATTAAGAAAGATGAATAACTTACACAGTTGACATGATAAATGGATAAACAAATGAACAGGTAGCAATGGAATGAAAAATGATGGAATCACAATATTTGTTTAATGTGAAGATGACAATCTATGAAGTTGTCAGAAAAAATAAAATGTGGTATGCAGGTTTTATCAGTTTTAAAACAAGATCACAAAATAATGTCCATAAACATTACTTTTCAAAATACTAAAAGAAATACAATATAGCATGTTGTGTTGGATTGCAATATTAGAGTCAAACTAAACTGTGAATACGTAAAAATGTCTGTTAAATACTGACTGATAGTTGTCTGACAGTTTCTTTGGCTATTAACATTATAAATAATGAACTGCTACTGTGAAGTATTCTATTTTATCACATATATTGGCTTCTGGGAGTGACATAAAGCAGTGACATAAAAATCATATGTAACAAGTTACATAAATATAACTTAAAACTTAAAATAACAAAGTACCATCTGCTGGCGTTGCATACGACATCATTTTTGTCAGGGCGTTGTTATGACATCACATTCTAATTCCCTCTTTTAATGGCAAAAACATATACAAGGGAGGTTTTGTCTAGTGTGTATAGTTGTCCAAAGTTCTCAAAATTTCTCTTTATTTGATAAATAGAATCTTACATTGATGTTTATTTAATATTATTTTTATGAAACTCTTTGACTAAAATCATATGTCACTCGCCAAGGCCTGTGCCATATGATTTTTAGTCGAACTCGTTTCATAAATATGATATTAAATAAACACTCATGTAAGATCCTCTGTGTATCAGTCCATTTTTCTATGAATTTTCATGTGACAGTGTGTTTAGTGGCAAACAGAGCAGATATTTCATCAAAGGTCTGTCTTACTTGTTTTTGGTCTACTGGTACATAACCTGCCAACCTCAGCTTTTTGTCTCCAGTATTCCAAACAATTAGGCCATTAATTAAAAAGAGAAATGTAACAGAGTGTAGAAGAACACCATGATGCACTTTCAATTAGGAACCCTAGAGCAGCAAAACATTAAAACTGAAATGTTAGCAGCTGAAAATTTATAATACCTATGAAATTTTCTTACTTTAAAAACAATTCTATTGTTTCCTAAGAAGAATGAAGTACAAACTTCTTACTTTTACTTCCTTCTGTTTTGATTTTGTGTATCTCGATTGTTGGTTGGTTAGCTCATGTTTCCTGTACCACTTCTTTGTTGCCTTGTCCTGGACAAGTAAGATGTTATTAGCTGGTGACACAACTTCCTCATGAGTATCACATGTAGTATCATCATAGCTATTTAACTCAGCATCTTTCACTTTTTTATCTACCTGTTTAGCTGTGTTCTTTGTTCTTTTTGTTACTGGAGGTTTTTCCACATTTTTTGACTGTTTTGAAATTGATACCACAGTGTTGTGTTTGCTATTCAAATTTTGTGACTTGTCTTTCCTTTGGAGGCGTTCAGATTTCATAGATGTATTTTCACACTGAGAGTCAAAATCATATGGATCATAACCAGGCTCCATTTTAACATTTGATGATTCCAGAGTATATGACCTGTAGCAAGTTTTTGATTTGGAATAAGACATCTGGAAAACCAGAGATTTGCTCTTAGCTTCTGAAGTAGATTCAATTGTCGGAGGATTAATTGCCATCTTAGAGTTGGAAAAGCTCATGGCTTTCCCTGTATAGGATACATTCAACTTTTCACTGGAATTTATCTCTTCTCCATTTCTTCTTGTTGTATTACCTTTTACACATTCCTCTATCTGGGAGTCAATTCCGTTGCATGTATTTCTTTTTTTTTTTTTGCTTGAGTTCAAAGATTTGTTTTTGGGTGAATCTGTAATTTTTGACTTCTCATATCTCTTTTTATTCATATTTTTGTTGTTGTCTACTTGTTCTTCTTGTGATGACACATTACCTGAATCATTTTCCACTGCATTACTTATACACTTTTCAGTTTTAATAGAAATTTTCCTGAAGGATTTTCTTCCCTTGCGGTGACTCATATCATTTCTGCCTACTTCTTGTCTATACCTCCTTGCATTATAGCTATCATCCTCTTCAATGTACAGAGAGTCAGATGAATATTCATCATCACTAACCTTTTGAAATTGTTTATCAGTATGACTTCTGTTAGAATAATTATCTTTCTTTCTGGTTTTTGTATTGACCAGAGGATGTGGACCTGTATCATCAGTTGAAAATTCAGTCTCATTTCCTACAACTTCTTGCTTGAGACTTTCTACTTTTTTGAGATCATCTGTATCATCTTTAGAGACTCTACTTTTACTTTCTTGTAGTTTTGTTTTGTCATGTTTACCCTTCTTTTTCCCATCAGTTTTATTAAGTTCCTTTTTACTTTTTCTTCCATTGTTACTTGTTACTTTTATATTTACAATATCCAGAGAGGAATCAAGTTCTTCACTCACTTTTTTGTTTCTACATGGCTTTTGACTGTTGATACAGCTGTCAACTAACTTAGTTGGTTTAACTTTGTGTAGGTCATTTTCAGATTGATCAGAAGAAAAGGTAAATGTTTCCATGTTGTTATCATTTCTTTCAGCAGTACCTTCTTCAACACCATATCTGGAAATATTAACAAAAGGAGAAATGTTGTTTTCTTTTGAACTTTTAACTATGACATCAAGTCTAGATGTGTTTCCTCCCATATCTTCTGTAGATTTAAATTTGCTTGGTATAGATCTCTTTTCTTCAGTTTGATCTACTGTAGTCTGACAATTACTGATGCTGGTATTACTTTGTGACTCTGAGACAACAGACTGGTCAAGGTCTGTATAATTAGGTTGTTTTCCTCTTGTTCTAGATGATTTTCTACAAGGAACAGACTGTATTGTTTTGGAGGTTTTATCAGTGATTTTAGGATGAAGCGATTTTTTATTTGTGTTTGTCAAGTCGTGCAGCTTTGTTTCAGCAGGCTGTGTTGATTTTATTTGCTGTTTTTTCTCTTTTATTGCTTTTCTCTTGTTTTCTTTCTTTTTTCCAGACACAGTTTCAGTTGAACTTCCAGGTATTGCCTCTTTCTCATCAGCAACAGTATTTTTACACATGCTTTTCTTCAATTTAGTGTCACCCACTCCTGTTCGCTTCTTTTGAATATCCATTTCTTCGAAGTCATACAGTTCCTTTAATGAGTCAAAGTCTTCACGCAATGATCTAGTCTTTTTCCCTTGGCCAGATATTTCAGTTGAAGTCTTATCAAAAGTCAAGAATCTGCCATTATCAGGTTTATCATTAGCATTTGAATTCTCAGTATGACTGGTTTGTAACCGACTTATTACCTGATTTGTCTCCTTTCCTTTGCTTTTACCTGGATGTTTTGTTTTCTTGTTGACTTTATCTTTGTTTGTTATTATCAATTGTTCTGACAGTTTTTCATCTTTAGCTGCATCACAATTATCAAACGAGTCTGGAATACTATCAAGCTCCTCACACAATGAATCAAAGCCAAAACTATTGTTTGTTGCATTATGGTTTTGTTCAAGATTATCCTTTACTTGTTGCTTAATTTTTTGTGAGGGAGTTTGCTCAGGAACAATTAGTTGTTTAGCTTTCTTAGAGTTTTCATCACTTTGATCATCTTGCATTGAAACTTCAAGTTGATTAAAGTCGTCATTTTCACCATTTGATACCTTCCTAGGAACATTTTCATGTTCTGGTTCTTCTTCAGTGTCAGATACACTGTAACCAGTAACTCTGTCTTCAGCCTGTAATAGATTTAAATCATGTTTACATGCAAGTTTCAAACTTCTTTGAGGTTTAAAATGAAGCTTGATAAAGCATTTTTAAGTGAAAACTCATTTTTTGCAGAACTTTTTTTGATATTTCAATTTCAGTTCTATTACTTACACTTGACTTTAGTTTTAAGTAGGTGGTTTTTATACAATTGTAAAAAATATATGTATCTTCTAGCACAAGAAATATCTATCAGCAAAGAATACTTTTGAATGAAAAAGTCCAATTATTCAAGATGTAAGTTATAATAATATCTCAAATAGATTGCACAAAATCACTTGACAGTGAAAATTAATATTGTACTGCACAAAATGACTTCAGTTTGTAACATCTTTTATTGTGTGAATGACATGGTAAACCTTAAGTCTTTTAGGACATATTTGGTTAGTTGATGTTTCACCAAATCTTTACCTGTACAAGTTCAAGACCTGCCATTTAAATAATCACATTTTTTTAAAACCTGAAAACAAAAACCACTTAGCCTCTATTCCTATTGTTTCATGCCTACATATTGTTTCGTGCTTTATTTTATTTTACGTAAATTGTAGTCAAGTGAATTCCGGCATCCATTGTTGTTGTTGT
>JAULCC010202091.1:5473-20956 GCA_032358795.1 Nuttallia obscurata | reverse complement strand
CAACCAAAACGCAGTGAACCCAGTCTGCAAGGTGTGTAACTGCAACGATGAAACTCAACAACACTTCCTGTACGAATATTCAGAATTATCAGCAAGGAGAATACTAGTTCTGAGTGAAATAGATCATGGACTTAAAAAAATATTCCAAAAGGATTTATACAGCTTTATCTCATGTGATCGAGTTCGGTTGGTATTTGACCCATTTATCTGTTAACATGGAAACTTCTTCATCATAAAAGTGAACATGAACATGTCGATCTTGAGTTCCATTGTAAGAGAAAGTTGTACTTTCTACACGCCGATAGATATAGGCATATCCTGAGATTAAACAATAGGCAGTGAGGCCACGGCATCTAATAAAAATAATAATAATAATAATAATAATAGTCTATTTTTTCATGAAAGCTGCACAGTGCGTAAATAGTAAACATAGTGTGTAAATAAAAGTGTATTTATTCGGAGGTGGATTTCTTTTATTCAACAATCAATGCTGGTATGTAATAACGAAGCTGAAAAAGCGGTTCTCCAGATCTTGAAGTCAACACTACGAATACAGAATACAGATAGCACTGTTATGGGGACAAACATAGCTCGGTATTCCACATATCACATTCACATACATATGAGGACTAACTGAAAATGAAATCAATTTCAAAATTTTGCTTGATATTAAACACAATATCAAGCCAAGTTAGTTATATCATTGAAACTGAAAACAACGATTGCATAACACCAGATACATGAATTCTATTCAAGCAAATGGAAAAGACACAGACCTAACAATACATGCTGTAGTGATGTATAACATAGGCATTGTGGGTGTCACAAACTCACATATCACAAACATTTAAAAATGTTTCATTTCCTCAGAACTATCATTGAAGGAGGCATAAGCACAGTAAAACAACATCACGAATATAAGACAGTAAAAATAATTTCTGTATTTAAATCATTCAAAGTTCTTACCATTTCTTCAGATAGACCTGGATAGTGTTGGCCACGTCACGGCGGCCACCTTTAAACAAAGCGGACAACAGAAAAGGTATTCCGACATCCTCTCTCTCAGCATGGGAATCCCGCCAGTCTTTGAATAGCTAAAAATATGTAATAAAGTCATATTATACAGTTTATTTTATATCATTTTGTTTCTGGTGAACTCTTATGTGTGGAAGACAATCAGTGCCTCTTTTTGGTTTGCAAACCTGAAAACGCAAAATTATAACTTGAACATTTAATATGTTAAAAAGAGAATTGCATATGGAAATAATCAAAAACGTATTTAAATAGAGTTGTATAAAACATGTCTGTTTTGACGAAAAAGTCTGATTTGTTTGTCCTTATCTTCACTTTTCAAGTCAGTGAAAAAGCATTAATTAAAGTTGCACCATTGAGCTTTCAAACAGGTAAGACATTTTCTATGGATTTCTTTTATCAGCGTAAAGCGTCAAAAATACTTTTGTCATAGATGTTGCATGTATACATTCACATTCAAACCCACAATAAAATCTCTATAGAACAAAGGACAAATCCTACACTGAAGCAAACAAACTCTCGAAACATATGCAGATATGGTTAACTAGTGTGACAATGATGAGGAAATTCTTTTACTGACAGGTTTTCACGAAGCAGTCCGCCTTTCTAATCCACACTTTTCTAATACAGCAATTCAGTGATATAAAAACGGATATTTATGCTGATGGTATTTTCAAAGGCACCAAAAACTCGGTTTCCCCGATAAATGCCAGTAAAATTAATCACCCCTAGTAAAAAACATAGGTACTAACATCTTACATGCTCTATACACTGGGGTAGCTTTAAAAGCCCACTGACATGACATTTCTTCCAGAAATAAGACATTTCCACGAGTAAGTTTCTTCCAGCACTCATAATGATCTGCCACAGTAGTGTATTGTCAGAATACAATGTTTCGGCATCATACTTAGGAATGGGTTTTGTTCCATAACAAGTCTAGTTTAGTATACGCTGCAAAAAGTAGAAGAAGAAACAATTCGAAATCAAAAGAAGAATTTGTACTAAACCTTTTGTCTAGAGCTGACAGGGGCACCATTCTTCAATAAGAGTTCTTCTATTTCAGCAAAAGATATTCCCATCAGCACAAATATCTTGTACCAGTCATCTTCCATGTGGACCACGAGCTTGTCCAGAAAATCGTCCGTCAAAAATACTGAAGATACCGGAACTGTAGTAAGATAATCAAAAACAGTATTAAACATTTGGCCGCCAAATGTTAAACTGTCTTTTGTTGAAAATCAAACATATACTATCTAGCAGATAGAACACAGTGTTTGGGGCTCTATGCAAATATATGGATTGGTCAAATTGGTTATATGAAATTGAATATGAGAGGAGGTCTTAGATAACACAGTATAAACTAAACTGACACATTTCCTTAAACTCTAACACAATACAGTGATATTCCGAAATATATTTCATCTTAAATCATATAAATAAAAAATCATAACATTCACCAAAGCTCTCTGAAAAGCCTCCCAGCTGGCTTGCAGTAGGTCGGTGATTCTAACCGGGTGCGCTTTATGCCTGAAATAATGTAGAGAAGCCCTCGGGGTCCTCCTCCACCAGAGCTGAACGTCGCGATATGACTGAAATACTGCTAAAGTGACGTTAAAGTCCCAATAAAAAAACCTTCTATTAGTGATAATTGATAACTACGATTGCTGCATAATTGAGTTTACCTTTAGGATCTAATAACTCGTTACTACCCATATACGAAGTTGATTGGTTTGACTTTCCTGACTTCTCTTCTGATTCTGTATACGAACCCGCAGTAGAAATTGATCGGTTCGACCCTTCTGTTATCTTATCAGGCTCACTGGAAGATTTCAGCGATACAGCAGAAATTCTAACACCAGCCCGACTACCCATACTACCTCTAGATGACATCTGATCGACAAGCCCGGCATCAGTTGAACTTCTGTTTATCTTAGGAGTTGGTGGTTTCTCTTGTGTTTTTATAGTGACCAAACTGATGTCTATACTTGTAACCAGGTCATCGTCATTTGTTTCATTTGGAACTCTGACTCCGACACCATTGTTTCTTTGATGTACATACACACGGCCGTTTATAGCGTTATCATTAGTGGCGTTGACGTCAAATTTTACAGCGTTGTTTCGTTTTGGGTGGAATTCTAGTGTGGACGTCTGTGCTCCTTGTCTGAACACGATGTTTTCGTAAAAACTCACGGTAAAAGCTTGTTTCGACTGGAAACTAAAGTGGTCAATCATTCCTCGCTCTTGTTGCTCCGTAAAACCTTGCCCGATCCAATAACGCCTCCTAGAATCGGCAAGTTTTACCTCACAACACTCCACGACGACTTTGAATGTTTTGGAACCACGAAGTCCTTTAGTTAGACATAAGAAACAAATCATACGTGATTGAGTCATTAGTTGTTGGAAAGTTTGTTGTATTTCCTTGACGACGGATCTGTTGCCGTAGCTCGTCTTGCACTTTAGTACGACTGCGTAGCTGTGGACGCAAAGCGATGAAAATATATGTTTGGTCTTACAGTGAAAAGAAAAATGCTTTCTGAAACTGAAAGTGAAAGCTAACAGTGTGTTGCTTTAAAGCTTTAATTGAGCCCTCTTGCATTTTACCTGCTGCGGATAGCAAGACATCTATACCAAATGTATGAATGCAATGGATTCATTATATCTAGTGTCTACTCTTTACTGAATAAAGGAAAGGCCAAAGCAGAAAATAAAAAATGAAACAAAAATGTATATAAAAAGTTTCGCTTTGATAATCATAGACAGGTTAAGCCATGAAATCCACAAGAGTTATTTCTTTACACATACTGACGATTCCACAATGTTAGCCTACCATTATAAAAATACATGAAATGGCAACATACACTGGCAATGAAGTCACAGAAAACGCCACAGTGCCTTGTTTATCAGTTTTCGCTTTATCTACGATGTTCCATCTTCCGTCCGACGTTTCCTTCGTAAGAATGACAGTCTGGCCTTGCTCTTCGCCGTATTCTAAAGGTTGTGGAAGCTGTTAAAGATCAGATACAATTTATAGAGACATATTTAAGGGAAAGAACAGTTTTCTGTTGTTATTGTTGTATAAATAGTCTATAGTCATATCAACATGCCTTAATATGTCGGTAATAAACGTCAGCAAAAGAGAATCACCTTATCAAATTTCACTCCTTTGCAGACACAGTGTTTAATTACTATCTTTACTCACTTATTTGTAAATATTTATTAATCATGTTTGCAATCATTTAGCTATTTAAAAGTTAAATTACAAATCAAACATGTTCATTGTCAAACATATGTTATCAATGTACTTGTAATAAATTATATATTTGAGTGTCTCTTACCTCTATATCTATAGGCTTGGACAAAGGTTCATCACTGTCGATTTTGTAAAAAGGCGTGGATGACAAGATTTCTCCTCCCTCAGCTATTTCTATATCTTCATTCATTTCCAGAAGCTACACAAAATTATAACAATTCTGATATCAAATTCAAATAGCGCTTCCTTGTACATTTATCCAAACTAAGCATCACCTTGGCCGCAAGATCTAAATAAACGCTAATTAAGAAGTTATAATTATATTTTATGTAGACATATAATTATTTATTTCTGTAATTATCTAAAATCGGTACCATATAAACAGGAAGGACAGTCTAGACATCAGGGAGCTATCTATTAGCCAACCAGATGTCTTCCCTCGCCATGAGTCATTAACTATAAACATTTATCCAAACAAAATGGCATCTTGGACGCAAGATCAAATGAACAATATTAGGAAGATATCAATTTATCTCATAAATTGGCTTCTGGGGGTGACATAAAGCAGTACCATAAATATCATATGTAACTATTTACATAAAAATAACATGAAACTGGTTGATAACGCGCTCAACTGAATAATAAGATACCGTCTGCTGACTTTGCATATGACGTCATTTTTGTCAGGGCGTTGTTAAGTTTAAACTTTATTTATTTTACAACGATTGCGAAACAAGTTCTTACAACGTATACAAATCACTCTCGTTGGGCCGGATGGAGGTGTTTTTAAGGTCTTTTATTGTAGGAAGAAACCGGAGTACCCGGGCAAAACCTACGTTTACGGACGGGAGACCACTACAGAATCCTCTCACATACTTGTCCCGGCCGGCAATAGAACCAGAGTTGCATTGGTGAGAGCGAATGCGTTACCACTGCGTTATCCGGACACCAAGGCGTTGTTATGATGTCGCATTCTATTTCCCGCTTTTAACGGCAAAAGCATATACAGGGGACGTTTTTTCTAGTGTGTATAGTTGTGCAATTTTCTTAAAAGTTCTCTTTATGTGATAAATAGAATCTTACATTTGTGTTAATTCAATATTATTTTTATTAAACTCGTTGACTACAATCATATGACACTTGCTAAGGCTAGTGTCACATATTTTTTAGTCAACTCGTTTCATAAATATTATATGGAATAAACACTCATTTAAGTTCCTCTATTTATTTCTGTAATTATCTAATATCGGTTGCATGTAAACAGATGTTCAACACATCAGGGAGCTATCTATTAGCCAATCAGATGTTTTCCCTCGCCATTAATCATAAACTCTTGGCGAGCATAATTCTTGTCTATCATTTAAACAAAAAACAAAAAACACCACCTCCCATCCTCCTCCTCTTTTATGAGTTGACGGTCCTATCTGTATATTCAGTCTTTAATATACATGCATTGATACCTAAGCATTAAAAAGGTTTTAAAATGTGTATCCTTTTCATGTTGATATTTGGCGGTTTTATAGCGCCCAGATTTGTCAAAATATTGTAAATATTCATGCTTTCATTGAAAATTGTGTTTCTATGTTTTTTTTCTGACATTTAAAAATAAAATGCCCACTTTCAAAATCAAATAGTACTTTCCTATACATTTATCCAAACAAAGTGTCACCTCGGCCGCAAGATCTAAATGAACGAGAATTTGGAAGATATAAATGACAATACTGATATTAAATAGTTTGTTAGCATCGGTAATATAAAAAAAGGGTGATTTAACTTCCCGCTGAACTTATCGACCACTGCAGTTGTTCTCATAATATAACAGACACGACATATACTTTACCTATATCAGCTTTTAAAGTCTAATTACAATTGGCTTTAAACTAATTGAAGATCTTTCTAGCTTAAAGGTCCCATGTTTCCCCTAAAATAAAGACTGATTCGAAAGACACTCAATTTGAATATTACTGGTATCAAGTTGATATTTCCTATCTCTTTTGTAGAATAATTGCGTGTTAACTACCGCGAACATGAAAGTAGACTAATCTAAACCATAAGGTATCGATTCACGCATTGGGACGTTTGACTTTAGTTAGGTCCTATTTACTTGGTGTAACACAGTAGACAGGAGGACTGAAAGTTTGACAAATAAAGCGATCAAACAACCGAATTTAACCAAATAAAAAGCAGGACACTTCGACTGGTACAGATTTGTTTCGGTAAATGTCATCAAATTTCCATACTTCAAAATGTCACGGAACATTTAACTGAACTTATTTGCTGGCCATTGCCTATGTACACACCAATAAACAATGCTTGAAACAGAGATAATTAAAGTTTAAACTTTATTTATTTTACAACGATAGCGAAACAAGTTCTTACAACTTATATAAATCCCTCTCGCTGGCGCGGATGGAGGCGTTTTTGTGGTCTTTATTGTAGGAGAAAACCGGAGTACCCGGGGAAAACCTACGTGTCCGGACGGGAGACCACTACAGAACCCTCTCACATACCCAGAAAACAGAGATAATTAAAAGTGAAAATCCCATATCACATTTCATAGTCAGATATATTGCGATGTCCTATGACGTTTAAACAGTAATTGTGATCTTTAATTTGAATCTTTAGGCATTGTGTATAGGACGTATTATCCTGATATAGTGCAAATTTTTACTAATCATTTGAAATACTGTATATCAATGCATAACACTGTAATTATCCATACATAAGCATCTTATTATTTTGTATTAATTTTTATTTACATGATATTTGATCTTGTTCCTAGAACTGCAGATTTTAATTTTGAACGAGGCAGCCATCTTGAGCATATGTGAGCTAGATTATTTCAAATTTCTTCTGCATGACACAGTTATTGTCAGTACAAGAAAAGTTGATGCCCGAAATAATCGCCCGCTCACTCGCATATTGTCGCAAAACTAATGAATTCCTTTTGAATAACTTGATTCAAATTCACTTCATGCAGCACGTACCTGGATAGACAGCTTTGACAGTTTTGTGAAACTGTTTCTACCAACATGTATCTTTACTGCAGGGTTTACTGCTGAAGTGACTATGGACGTGGTTTTGTCTATGATATATTGTTCGGTTGTGGGTCGACAAATTGCAAAATATGACTCAGTCTGGCCAGCAGTAGTGTTGAACTTACATAAATATGTCTGAAGTGAAATAAAAAAAAGAGTTCACAAAATCTGTAATTAAAGGCATTAAAAGGCTACTATATAAGTGATAAAAATATGTAAAGGCCATGAGCAGATCTGTGTATTCAGCGATGAAAATAATTGACTTAGTCTAGATAGTGATTTGGTCAGTCCTTATCAGCCCCTGTGGTGATGTTGATTATATTATGTCAAATACCTAAAATAAATCATAGGGAGCACAGTATGCCAAAATACCCTTCCCCCGTTAAGTGCCTTAAAGCTTCGATTTCCCTACGAGATATTCATGGCACATAAAACAAAATGCAGTATGTATTGTTTAAAATTTCAGTTTTTGAATTGCACGGTGTTCCACTGTTATTTCTTTTTTCTTTTCATGCTACGTTCATGTGGATTTTGTTTTTGTTTTTCGACTACCTTTATTCTAAAATTCACAGAGTTCAAGACTTTACATTTCTGACCTTTTATTCTTCTAGGAATAGTCTCAAATTTTTTTTGCTTCTGTAAAATATTTGTAAATGTGAATTATTGAAAAAAAAAAGGGTGTTCACATAAGAAAAAGAAATGATAAAAAATGCTATCTAAAACCAGCTATGTATTTACCTCGTTTTCCTTCCATATTTCAGTTGGTATTATTTCCTGTCCACCATTCGTCTTCACTACAACCTGTTCTCCAGGAGCGCTTGCACCATTGTATATAGGTATGGTTATGATCATCTTAAAATCTGCAATACATTTTGCAAGTCGGACGAAAAACTGATCACTAACGATATCCTCTTCCACAGCGAGTTGTGAGGACATATCTCTACTACTAACACCGCATCGTCGGCAAACAACACACGTTGTTTGCATTTGTTCCCGGGGTTCGATCACCATTCCAAGAGATTTCAAATGCGCGGGCGTAGTTGTGCCAAGTTCTTTCATCACCATGCTGTCGTGGGATAAGAGTAAATGAGACAATTCTTACGAAGTTGAAATCGATTGATAACTACAAACATGTCAGACACAACTGGGCGTCGAAGAGCAAGTATAACTACAATGTCAGGTGATGTTCGAATCAAGCATGTTTATAACGTAACCCCAGAATAAACTACTCAGGGATAGACTATCAAAAGTAATTAGCGTTCAATATATTATATGAAGGTAAGGTTGACACCTCATATATCACCATTATATATTGTCACATTAAAACCGATAACGAAAACGTAAAATGAAGCATTTGATTTGTTACAATGTAATTTAAAACTTGCATGGTGATATATATATCCTCATTTGTATGACATAACTGATTTAAAGTTACTATATGTGCATTGTTTGTGTAAAATGCCTTAATTTCATCAACTTATTCTATTTTTTAGTATTTTGCATGAATTTGACTTTTTTTTGCGATGTAAAAATCATAAAAGCAATTTAGCCAGTTTGAAATGCGAACTTCGTTTGTTTACAATTTGCGCGAATTGGACCTACTGCGTTTTATATGCACAGAAGGAAGTCGATTATTCGTGGCACGAATACGTTTGTTGACATGCGGTTTTTCAGAAAACAGGCAACAAAACAAAATATATGAATAGATAAATAATTCTGAAATCTTTCGCTTATGTTTAAAATTGAAGTTTCTACCATCAATATTAGGTGGGATAGAAATTGTTTTGTGCTTTAACAAATAAACAAAAAATGCAGATGTAGCTTTTTTAAGAAATGTAAACAGAACTTTACGTAACATATTATCGTTTTTAAATAAGGAGAATGTCATAAATGGAAGTGTATGTATACTTTTTCTGTATTCAATATTTGCTCTATCTGTCATTGTAGTTGTGACAAAATCAAGTAAATGATTGTATCGTTTTACATGGTCCAATCTGGAAGTATTATTCAAAATGTCCTCATTTCCTGCTAAAATTAAGTGTGCTCACGGAGGGCAGCGCATACCCACTGCATGTTGTGAGAAGTTACATGGTCAACATTGGTTATAATTCAAGAGAGCTATTTTTGGCATCAAACTTGTAAACAATTGGTCACATGATCTTAATTTGTCATCAAGTAAACACTGGATAATTCTGGTGTTGTCAGAATACATATAAAGTCTAGGAAGCTATCTGTTTGATCATCGTTGGTTAGCTTTGGTTATCTTTGGGTTCAGACTATACACGGAGTTACTTTGTGAAAATTCTGGATTATTCTTTGGCTATTATTTAGTGACAAAATTTTTGTGGATTATTTGGGTTTATTCAAAGTATAAAACTAGGTATAAAACTGTTTTTCAGTATCTCACCCTCCAGCGGACACTAGCTCCAACGATTGCTCAAAATTTGTTGTAGAACACTTCTCGTTACATCTATCCTTGGCCGCTCTTCCATCCTTTAATATAAAAACAATCGTACATGTACAGTGAAGGCTTAATCAAAAGAATCTGAGGACATAAAACTCAGCTAAATCTTATTACATGCAAGTGAAACGTTTGATTGGTTAGTTAAATGTTTTAGGTTTTCTTTCAAGAATCTTTCACACAATATTTCAAAACAAAATCGTTTTATTTATGTACAGTCCCTAAACATACACAAACAACTACACGAATCTGACTTTGGTAATATAGTTACATTGAAACCTGCAAACACCTCTACCTAAACGTGGAAAGTTACCTTGGATGTTTTTGTTGGATCGGCTCCACAACACAAGAGTAAATCCACCATATGTCTGTGTCCTTCTGAGACTGCTTGATGAAGGGCTGTCAAACCTGTGACCTGTGGTGCATGTAACATAGTTGCTTTATGCCTTTAGTCCATGGCTACGACTTTTGCCATGTGCGGTCAGTGAACATCAAGATCAGTCTGCACATATGTGCAGGGTGATCAGGGTCTTCACTATTCGCTTCTATGAGAGAAATAACCTTATTAATCTGAAAGCGAACAGTGTAGACCCTGATCAGACTGCACGGTCGCACATGCCAAAAGTCGTATCCATGGTAACTAGCATATTGACAGTGTTCTTACAAGTGAGACTATCCTATTTGACAGTGTTATTATAAGCGTGATTAACCTATTTGACAGTGTTATTACAAGTGTGACTAGCCGTGTTATCAATGTTGCTCACCATATTGTATGTTGATTTCATGGACTACATGGTCAGCCACCCAATTTAGTCCCCAATGTCAAATTTATTCAAGGTCAATATTTATTTTACATTCTAATGTTTACTTTTAGGGTTCAGTTATAGCTTTGCTTGTAATATATTTTCTATCTATATGAATGGACAAAACAACGAAGATGCAAAGAAATGTCAAGTTCTATTACAGCCCTAGAAATGATGATGTTGTTTGTAGAATTTGTTTTCAAGAACTATGGCCGTAGGGTGTTAAGTCCAAAACACCAGTGTGTGCATTGGACACATTACATGCTAACAATCAATTCAAAATTAAATTCAAAATCGTCTATTTTGTTAATAAAGACCTCATAAAGCCAGTTTATGACTTGAACAGCGGAAACGTACAAGAGCTTTCTGTAATAAAATGGCATAAATATTTCTCTGGGTTTAACTGACTTTTAATGTAGACTCTATTTATAAAAATCACATCTAGAAGAACTAAAAATCTGGTCGTGCCAAGTTTGTGTCATGCAATCTTTAAGTCTTTGTTCAAATACCTGAATAAACAGAAATTCATTTTCTATTTCTTTGATTGAGTTGGGTTTTACGTCACCGCAACACTGTAAAGGTTATATGGCGCCATTCAGGAAAAAAACTTGTTGGATCCACATCTGATTTACATCGAGAAAAAAAATATGGGGTACGGATCCAACAACTTAATACCTGCTAGAGAATCAGAAATGTAGAAACTCCAGATTAACGTTCAAACCCTATTAGTCGCCTCTTACGATCATGCCAGGGTTAAGCAGTGATCCCAATTCTTGTGCTACACTAGCAAGCCCCAGTCCTACTTCTTTGAACATCCACATATAGAGGATATCTAATGAGTTTTTATCTTATATAAAATTTTATAAG
Organism: Nuttallia obscurata; assembly: GCA_032358795.1. NCBI lineage: Eukaryota > Metazoa > Mollusca > Bivalvia > Cardiida > Psammobiidae > Nuttallia > Nuttallia obscurata. The sequence continues at coordinate 9,505 of JAULCC010202091.1, read as the reverse complement.
ACGAGTCCAGGAATCTTTATTAAGCGGGCATCTGGCGAGCTTAATAAAGGTTCCAGGACGAATCTAATAAATTTTATATAAAAGAAACGAATCCTGATATTCTTTATCACATGACAATACAATAATAGTTAAATAAGATTGTTCTTACTGATTTAAAAAAAAAATGATAATCCATATTTCGTCATACATTCTAGACGTGACGTCATTGGTTTTTATATGTAACGTGTTGTTTGTATATAGAGAATACTAGGTTAGGGTTGAATGAAATGGGAGTTTATCATGCGTTGCTGAGAAAATATTAAACCGCGAGCCTTGGGGAGCGGTTTATATTTTCGGGTCGAGCATGATAAACTTTGCCTTTATTCAAAACTAACCTAGTGTTCTACATATCCTATCATTAATTAAACAAACGTTTTAACGGAGAGAATCTAAATTTTTAGTCGGAAGTCCCTTTAACACCATATATTTTAGATACCGAGGAATTGTTTTTCAACCTATGCTACAAAAATAGATCCAAAAAATAAACAAAATAACAACAGATTGAGAACTTTTCAAAGAACATTTAGATAAATCAAATCACTCATTTTTATAAATGTCATCTGGTGTACGATTTGTTAATAAACTAGCCTGGCAGACAGTGACCTAGATATGTCGCTCTACAAATAGGTAGCGCGTCCGTGGTATGTGGTATAAAGCAAAGTTTATCTCATGTGGGGTGGTATTCAACAATTTCAGTCTGATGATATGATACAATAAAATACGTGATGGTTATATCACACCTAAATTATAAAAAACAACGTCATGTGATAAAAATTTCTTTTAAAATAGACCTCACCTCACAACTTCAGAAAGAGTCATTAGTCTTTGGAATAAAAACTCCCAAATAGCTTTGATTTGAAAGAGTTCAACATTATATGAAATGCCCCAAACTTTAATCAACAAAACATAAAGATATAGACTTTTGTAACATCATACAATGCATATTATCATAGGGACGAACTCTCTGATAATATAATTTGCCGTTGGGTTTTGTCAAATAAGCTGGTTGTATATCTACCTGATGTTGTAAGTTCACGTCGGCACCGTTTTGTAGTAACATATACGTTATATGTTCCCTTCCGTGCGACGCTGCGATATGCAACGCTGTCTCGCCAATCTAAAAAAAAAATTAACAAGCTGCTTATTACAATTGCAAATATTAATCAATTTTTTTCAAGAAGTGCTGGAAAGAAACTGAGGTAAACGACAAATGTAGATATTAGCTGAGCCCCAAACTTCCGGTTGTGCCAGGCTTTAATTATTGTAACACTTCAGCGGTCTGGTACGATGTGATACGACTATAAGACCAAACATAATAACATGACGCGGAGGAATATAATGTAACCATTTTTACTGTTGATATAATTGCACTTATCCAGTAAGATGCATTTGAAAATGAAATGTTAATATTAAGAGTTTTACATTAAACTGATTGTACGTGAATACAGTAGAGCAAAACAGTATAATTTCGTCACTAGGCCAACTTCGTCACTTTCCTACTTAACCCATGAATACACCCATTATTTTTGTCTACACAAATTCTAATTCGTCATTGTCATGACGTATGAACATTTTACCAGAAAATAGTATTACTTTTTTGTCGCACTACATTTACTGAGGCACAAAATACTTCAAATGGTTGTTTCAGGACATATTCCAATGATCGACCGATCCCAACTGGAGGAGATATAAACAACTTCAAAAAACCGAATTTTCACCTGGTTTTTCATTGTTGTTGGTATCTCATAGTTGATTATCGTTTCAGGCTCAAACATATAACACGTGCAAAATGCACGAATAAAACAATAATAAACGATAAAAACAACAGATATTACCTTATTTGATATATTTACAGGTGGACGCCTACTCAACAGAAGTTCCATTATTTCGTCACTCCCGGTGAAAATGCCCTGATGTAACACCGTGTTTCCTTCCTACCAAAAGTTCAAATAAACACGACAAAATAGATCGGTTAGGCGATTTTGGATCATGTTTACTGTGTATATTATTTTCTAATGTTGAAAACCAATTCTTTGCCACCAAAACACTTGAGTAGATTAGAAATTATTTGGAATAATATTGTTTACGAAATTAGTATATGTTTTGGTGGTGAAAGTTGTCTGATTTTTAAATGTATTGATGCAATATTAGATACAATATAGGAATAAATTACTGTTACGTTTTTCAAACTTCTAAAATTCATGCGCAATGGTAGCAGTACAATATACAAAGTCTTACAGATAGTCTAAGGCCAAGAGAAATGATAAAAAAGAGTAGTTTAAATAGTATTTCATGCAGACCAGCAATGTGCTGTAAGTATCCTTAGATACCACAGTTGTAGTATCCACAACTAGTTCTTCGGATTTCATAGTAAACACTTAAAATAACTATTAAAAAGAGTATGAAAAGAATAACACCAGCAAAAAGCAAACTTACGTCATCAGCAAAATTTAGATCCATTGTGGAATTATTGACAAGTATTTTGTTAACTTGCTTGAGGTCACCATTCTTTACTGCTTTCAGTAACTGAAAAAACCCACACCAGTAAATACATAGTCAAAGTGATGAACGATAATGACTGTGTTTCTTTGATACAAAACTAAGTTCTGTACACAATCTATAAGAAGGTAAATATATAATGAAATCGTGTGGGATTAAGAAAGCTTCACCATTAAATTTATTTTTAACAGTTCGACAGGCAACATTAAAGGTCACGAGAAATAGGTAAAACACAATTCAAATGACATGAGTAGATTTCAACGTCCTATGCTTGAGAAGCACAATGATGCATGCGTGAGTAAGTGAACTGGGGTTTTTGTCATATCAGCAGGAAAAGTCTATAATTATGGCGCCGAAACATGTAAATGTTACTTATAAAAACATATGACTAAATCATTCTGACTAACGTTCATCTCCTCAGTATACACTGCGCTATGAAGATCTGAAGACAAGTTATTGACGCTCGTTTTCTGGATAATATCAGATCGAAGCTTTCAAGTTTTTGACAGTGCTTACAACTTCTATATTTAGCGGAGTCCTGTAGTAACTATCACATGTTCTTTTTCTTATGACAACCAAGAGTATACATGTGACTGTAAACATTGCAGAAACGTAACCTCATTGGCCGACATATAAACAGGGTATAAATAGCTAAATTGGAAATCCTATCATCTAAGAATAGATCAGTAATAATTCGTCCTCAGTTATAACTTTTCAGAAGTTCATATACTGGAGTCAGATAGTGAATAAATGAAAATGGCAACTAAGTCCATATAGTACGTTGATCAACGAGTAATGTAAAAGATTGTATCCTACGTTTTCATAATTTAAACAAACAAAAATAATCCTCTCTTATTTCACCTCATACATTCGTATATAACTTGGTCTCGTTTAAAAATTCTAAAATCTGTAAAACTTACACTTTCTCAAACAGAACTATTATAGCGGTTAGCTCAAGTCTTGTTGAAAATAATTTGAACATCGATGCAACTCTCAAACTTTTCAGACAAATGACACAAATACTTCTCCGCCGTTTGTAGTTGTATACCTGCATTTGGGGCCCTGGCTTTGCCAAAGTGACGTCCTCGACGTCTGCCTTCTGTTGGGTGTATTTCGGTCGATTATGCGACGACAAGTTGGAAAACACCCCAAAACTCGTTGTCTCTCGTCTCATACCACCCTGAAGAAACGTCATAGTCACAGGTTTAAAACTATCAGTGACAAAGGCAAAGTTTTAGTTTGTTTTGTAACAAGTGTGTGTGTGTGTGTATGTGTGTGTGCGTGTGTGTGCATGTGTGTGTTTGGGTGGGTGGGATGGGTAAAAGTGGAGTATTGACATTGCCTCTTGACGAAGCAGTTATCTAAGACATACTCTGCATTTCTTTGTTACCTTTTCCAACAAAGACATGTAATTTTCATGCTTTTAGAACATTTTCGCAGTTATTCTAAATATGGATTACCGGCAAATCTTATACACATATAGGAGGATTTCGT
>JAULCC010201980.1:0-12894 GCA_032358795.1 Nuttallia obscurata | reverse complement strand
TTGCCATGGCAACCAGAGTTCTGCATGGAATCAAATTCTTTGAACAACTTTGAAAGAGGACCATCCTAGGAACAGTTCTGTAAAGTTTTATTTAAGTTGGCCAAGCCGTTTAGGAGGAGATGTCATTTAAAGCAAATACTGACGGACGGACGGACGACGTACGGACGGACGATGGACAGACGACGGACGGACGACGGACAAAGGCCGGTCACAATAGCCCACCATGAGCCTCTAGCTCAGGTGAGCTAAAAAAGGCAGTTTTAAAGTAATGTGAAGTTGTGTTGATTACTCTGTTTAGCAGGATATAAACCTAACACTAGCCAGGAGTATAAAATCCCTGTAATTAATAAATAGGAATATCAGCTCATATGACAACTTTTCTAGCTTTGAAGGATGGAGGAAGACCTCAGGTGTCCCTGAGTAGAACCAACAACCTTTGCAAACCAGCGTCCTCACACATTAAATGTGGTATGGCTCCAGTAGGATTCTCTAACTCACAACCCCGTAGAGGTGAAGGGCAAATTAATTTGTAGTAAACCACTTTATCTACTAAGCAACCTCTGTCCTAGAAGTTAGTTTTTTTTCATTTTTAGTTATAGTCACACTGACACAGGGCCTCCATGGCTGAGTGGTTATGGTCACTGACTTGCTATCTCTAAGCTACTCACCACTGTTGGTTCAAATCCAGGTCTTTGCACTTCCGATATTTTTAAAGTGAGAAAGCTTTCCAGTTGGTTTGCAGTAGGTCAGTGGTTCTTCTAGTGTGTGCTCTTTGTCTGAGATAGCATACAAACTTACAAAGGTACTCCAGGATCTTCCTCTAATACTATTGAAGAGACTTAAACTTCACCAAAACTGTACCAAACCACACTGACACATGCAGGTCATATGATGACTTTCCAAGCTTTTTTTAAGATATATAAATAACCCAGGCAGAAACATAGACCTTTAGCAACATATTAATGGATAAATGTCGAATTAAATAATGAAACAAGCTACACAGTAGTTATATAAGTCAGATATTTTATTAAGTCACCCCTGACAGACTGTCATCTTACTTTCCCTGAAAATGATTTCCTTAACTTATCACTGTACCACTTACAGGTCAGACAGAAGTTCACTTCTCTGACCACTAACAGGCCTTTAGCAGGTAACGCCACCTTTCCTAACACAATAAATGCCTGATATCAACAGCCAGTTATAACCTGACAATTAACTAATCTGGACTATAAAATAGTAACAGCCAGATCACTCATGTAAGCAAGTTTTTGAAAAAAAATTAATCCCTAGATAAATACTGGAGTATTCTAAAACATATTGCCTTCCAGCTGGCTTGCGGTAGATCGCTGGTTCTACCCGGGTGCACTCTGTGCCTGAAATAGTGTACAGATGTCCCCAGGGGTCTTCCTCCACCTGAAATGAGCTGGACGTCGCAATATGACTGAAATACTGTTAAAGCAACGTTAAATTCGAAATAAACAAAACAAACAACCTAAAAAATATTTTCCATATTTAGGTGACCAATAATACTTCTATAATCTCTGTGAATGTAAGTTAGACTATAATTATTGTTGCTTCCAAGCTGAAGTAGCTAATTGGTCTGTTTTGTACAGACTGTGGCTGTCAGGAAATCACAATGCCCTTCTATGCTGTGCTATTGTGGGTTCACAATACATTCTTTCTTATGAGGAAGCTAGCTTACAGAAGGTTGGTAGTTTATCCCAGAGACACCTGAGGCCTTCTTCAACCATGAAAAACTATTGTAAACATAAAGCAACTAAGCATAAACAAGAGGGCCATGATGGACCTAGAGGCGCTCACCTAAAGATGGTAGCCATTACTGCTTTATAAACATGCAGGGAAAGGTTTCCCAATATAAGAATGCAAGTGCTAATATCTTAGCTCTAGAATTTATGGTTTCAAAGGAGATGATTAAAGATGTCACTCAAGGAACTCTTATATATGTCAAATTACTTTCAAATCTGGCCACTAGTTTTAGAAAAGATTATTTAAGTTTTTACTCTATAAATATAAGAAAAACTGACTCCACACCTTGCGTTTTGGCGGCCATGTTTTTTTACTGATCAAAATAATTTGAAGAACCTTTGTGGAAGTTCAACTAAGGAACACTTAAGCTAAATTATTTTGAAATCTGGCCACTGGTTTTGGATAAAAAGATTATTTAAATTTTCACTATATATATAATGAAAACTGACACCGTCCCCTCTGGTGGCCATGTTTTTTTAAGGATCGAAATAATTTGAACAATCTTTGTAGAAGGTCACCCAAAGAACACTAGTATGCCAAATTATTTTCAAATCCGGCCAATAGTTTTGGAGAAGATTATTTAAGTTTTTGCAATATACATATAAAAAAAGCTGACTCTGCCCTCTGGCGGCCATGTTTTTTTACTGATCAAAATAATTTTAACAATCTTTGTAAAGGGTCACACAAGGAACACTCATGCCAAAATATTTTCAAATCTGGCCAATAGTTTTGGAGAAGATTATTTACATTTTCACGAGATACATATAAGGAAAACTGACTCTGCCCTCTGGCGGCCATGTTTTTTTTAATGATCAAAATAATTTTAACAATCTTTGTAATGGGTCACCCAAGGAACACTCATGCCAAAATATTTTCAAATCTAGTTACTTGTTTTGGAGGAGAAGATCTTTAAAGATTTTCTTTTCTGTTGCCATGGCAACCAGAGTTCAACATGGAATCTAATTTTTTGAACAACTTTGAAGTAGACCTCCTTAGGATCATTCCTGTAAAGTTTTATGAAAATTGGCTATGCCATTTAGGCGGAGATGTCATTTTAAGCAAATGCTGACGAAAGGACAGACAACGAATGGAAGGACGACTGACAAAGGCTGGTCACAATAGCTCACCATGAGCCTGTGGTTCAGGTGAACTTAAAAGATGTAAATGAATCTAGATTTATTTAAGTACCATTGAAGCGGTCTGTTGAATAGGAACTGAAGATGAATGTGGAGGCGGTGCTGATGATTGCCATGGGGTCACCTGTGGTGGCTGAATGATAGCAGGATTCACACTGACACCTGGTGGTGGGCCACTCAGGGGATTGATTGGCATTTGTTGGGGCTGTGGTGCAGCGAGGGAGGGGACCTGTTGGGGTGGTGGTTGCTGCTGCTGCTGAAGATGGGCTTGTTCTTGAATACTTGTATTCTGGACATTGATGCCTGAAAATAAATGACCATCATATAAGAAAGAAACATAATGATGACTTAAGTTCCTTTAAGTAGAAGTAGTGCTATCCATTTCACAAAGTCAGGGGACACACTCTGCTTTGACATGAAATGCCATAAACATATGCTATGATTTTTTCACAATGTCAGGGGCCATAACTCTGCTTCAGTTAGATGAATAAGAAACAAAACATGAAGCTGATTGTTTCATTAATTTTTCTGTGAGTTGGCATGCCAACAAATGTCATATGACATGATTATAAATTTTACAAAATCAGGGGTTATATACAGTTGAACTCTAAATTTAAGCATGCCACAAGGTTTCTAGAAGGATACAAAAAGAGCTCCCTCCCAGGCTTCAAATTTAGCACTGGTAAACTTCCAAAATATGCAAATGCCAGTTGAATTTCAAGTGAAAAAATGCATATCTGCTTGTAATTTTCGTTAACTCTTCTTCATGTCAAACAAATTTATAATAACACATCATTTTACCTCAGGTTTAACATGTCTGCTATTACAAATAAGGTTAACATTTTTTGTGCAGATTCTGTAGATTGCGAGATATGCAAAGTGAAACTACATGTATATCAAACACAATCATTGCAAATATCAAAGTTTGTGAGTTGAAATTTTTAGTACCCACTTAAAAGATACAAGTGAGCAAAGAATTTATTTTTGAGCCCTCCCAATAAAATTGAGGGCAAAAAAAACAATGTTCAAAACACTGTATTTAGTTATCATAAACAGTAGAATAAAAATACAAAACAAATGAAAAATAGGATACAAGCTATTTTCTTGTGAAACAGTTCAAATTTCAGTGTTACACTTTTATGACAAATGAGAAACCCCCCACTAGTACATGTTTACATGTGGCCAAGTCTGACAAACATTGGATATCATTCATCATGATGATATATAAGGTCAGTCTTAATTAACCTGTCTCTGACTTAGTATTCTAGCTAGGACAAGCATGTGGCAAACTTTCCTTCACCTCAGACTTGCATAAAATAATACAGAGGATATATAATTATATAGCATGTTTTCAAATTAACTATGAACACTGAGAGGCTTACGGATCTTTCCTTGTCCATTTGAACCTTTGCACTGTCACAGGTGAAATATGTTTTTTTTAAGGTGGTCGTTTATATATACCTGGGTATTTAAACCAGTATAATGCCACAAGTTAACAATAATGCTAATGTGCTCTTGCAATCCTCTGTGGAGATTGTTGGGCACATGGAGTTTTATTATATGGGATTGCAAGCCCAATTAATCTTCCTTTGAGTTAAAGCAGACCAGTAACATTAAGATATGTCAAATGTCAAAATCTTGAAAAGCATCCCAACATTCCTGATTTGCACGTGAAGCTTTCACGGCCATTGTGTAGCAGACCGATAACTATTTTACATATGTTGATTTATTTTCCTAAAGAGTAAATGGAAACTGTTTCAAAAATCAAACCCAGATAAAAAAAACAACTTATAAACTAAAAATGTTAGTTTCTGAAATATTACATAAAAGTTTCAGTGCTCATTATGCTCTCAAAGACTGTAAAAATGAATACCTTTTATATCAAAATACTATTTGTTTTGTTCTTCCCTACAGAGCCGCCTGGTTAGCTCAAGTGGTAGAGCCCCCGCTTTCGGTGCAGGAGCCCCGGGTTCGATCCCCAGCCGGATCATACCAAATACTTTAAAAATGGTAGTAATGGCTTCCCTCCTTGACACTCAGGATAAAGGGTTAGCATTACGACTGGTTTGTCGGTGTCAGGATAAAGTGACTGGCTAGGGTTCAGCCCCTACGTGTATCAGTACTATACAATGGGACATTAACGAACATAGATCTCTACAGAAGAGTTCTGTGTATTTGCTACCCTCTCTGGGACATCCATTAGCCCTAGCTGGCAGAAAGTGATGTAAATCAAAAAAAAAAAAAAAAATCTTCGCTACAGAATTACCCCTGTTTGAATATTTTATTTGTATGTACATATTCTGTTGGCATACAATAACACTTCTATAAATGTATCAGACATGAAAACATTTTGATAAGAGTCAAATTTCGTTATTCAGTGAATTTGAAGGAATATAATTTTGCCAAGGGAAGCAACTGTGTTTTACCATATTTTTTCAGCCAAAATGTTTTAAGTGTGATTTACTTGCAAATGACAGGGTTAAATGTTTTTATATTATGCATAGTAACAGCATATACAATGTTTTATTAGAAATTGTAAGGAAAACATAACATTTGAAAGCTCATTTTTTTGTATAAAGGATTTTGTTGGAAAACCGTATGTTTGCAATCGTAAACATGGAATTTTTAAAAACCACTGTTTATGTAAACATTGCAATTTTAATGAAGCATTTATCTGGAAAATATTACAACTGTATTTCATATGTAAATATATTTTATTCTTATTTCAATGTGATTTTGACAAAAAAGGAGTTATTCCATTAAAATGTTACGGTGAAGTTGTATCATTTTACCAAAATATCATTCCATTGGCATTGTCCTATCACCAATGAAACATCGAGATATTTCTGACGTCATGTTTTACAACATGCCAACCACCTTAAGGTGTATTGAATTTAACTTGATACATGCTTCAAGTTAGGCCTTTGCCATTCTAAGGTATAGAAATTTCATGTAAGACTAACTGATGACATTTTCTAAACTATCTTTATACCAGTTGAAGTGTCCTGCTTTTTTTCAATGTGTAATTGCTTTATTTGTCAAACTGTCAGTCCCCTTAATAGTGTTACCCTAAGTAGTTAAGACCTTAATCAAATCTAACTAAGTGCATGCACAAAACTTTACCAATTGTTTCAGGAAATAGAGTCAAGAGAAGACCAAACTCTAGTCCTTCATCTTAGTTAAGGTAGTAATGTAACAGAAAACAATATTGGACAACTTCGAGTCGAAACTCTTGTCTGATTTAAAAAAAAAAAATTGGTGTTGGTGAGATTTTAGATGAAAAACTAGCTGTTCATACTGCAAAATCTCTAATCACATGACTATCATGTGGGAAGTGATGTCATCTGTAAGTTTTTTAATTTTTCTCCTTTTGTTTACAATGTATTCTACTTGACAGAGACATTTTATAACAACTGGAATACAGGTAATGTTCAAATGAAGTGTGACACTTGCAAATTAGCTAGATTTTTAAAGAGGCACCTGACCTTTAATGGAACATTTACAAATTGTGGCAATTCTGATCAGTTGTTTGAACATGATTCCATCCCACATCATTACAACTGTAATTGCTATTTATAATATTTCCTTTGTTTTTACACATTAGTGCAGTAATGGAGAACAACAGATTATATTTTCTATTCAGGCAATATTTATGATGCCATAACTAAATACCTGTCTTAGACCTAGCAATTACCTTGGCAAAAGATTTTAACCTTCTTTGACACGAGAATAATATAAACTCATGCAGCGACATGTGATTCCTATAGCAGTGGCATGTGATTCCAAGAAATTACTATTTAGAAATTGGCATTTTACTATATAAAGGCTACAGACACATCACATGGGAGCAGACATGTGACATGGAGATCAAAAATTTCTACATCTCACTTGTCAAACTTGTCCAATTTCCCTTACTAGAAAATCTTATTCACTGTTCTTGTACATTAACATCTTTATTTTTACAGCGGTTTAATTGAATCCACTGTTTTGTGTTAAGCTGGAAACTATTGCAACCTTGAATAACTGGATACATGCATGCTTCGCCATCTAGCCCTATCCCAGTCTCAGTTTGTTTACTTTAGGTAAAACAATGTGTTAGTTATAGGGTAACAACCACTTAAGTTATTGGAAAATCTCTTCTTTTTCAGTTCTTTGTTTGTTTGTTTGGAATTTAATGTCACTTAAAAGTATTTCAGTCATATCGCGAGGTCCAGCTCATTACAGGTGGAGGAAGACCCTGGGGGACCTCTGTACACTATTTCAGGCACAGAGTGCACCTGGGTAGAACCACCGACCTACCGCAAGCCAGCTGAAAGGCTTCCTCACTTGAAAAATCCAAAGTGCCCAGACCGGATTCGAACCCACAGAGGTGAGGGGCTGAGAGATTGCAAGCCAACGACTATAACCACTCAGCCACGGAGGCCCCCTATTTCAGTTCTCCTAACCAGTCTGCAGATTTAGGTAACCAGCACTAGTATGACCCTTTCTCCATTATTTCATTGACAGGCCTGTTATGGTGGTTATATTGCTACCTACTAGATATACATTTTTGGGGCTGAATTTATATGTCAATATTTTTTGACAATTTCTCAACCAATTATCAAATATAGGCTAGTATACCATTAACAATGCTACATATTTATATTAAGGATGTGTTTAGGTGATAAAATTGCATGGAAAATCAATGTAAACTGTTTTTTGCACGATGCATAACTGTGACAAACAATATTTTGATACTTTTTTGTGCTCAAATAATTTCTTTCTTTGTAAGTTATACTCCCATATAATATTATTATCAAAAATACTGCTGATTTAAGATAATGATCAATATATTATCAGATAACATAATATGTTTCATGTCTTTGTTCCATTATGGGAGGGGGTTTAAAACCCAAGCAAGAATCAACAATATACAATATGTATTTTCTACTTTTGCAATAGTAGCAAACTAAAAGATCCATTATAGTCATATATGTCTTCCTTCATGTCAGTAGAAGGCCCCTGATAAGACTGTACCAACAACAACAAACCTGGTTTCATATCAGTATATTCAGCATATATGTCAACTTCAGTTTTTGTACACAAAAAATCTGCTGTACAGGACCCTTGTCCTTTGATTCTTTTTATATAACAATTACCAACAGCTAAAGTCTTTAACTGACTGAAACCATGTGCAACAAATTTCTACAGCGTAAAGTAAATTGGACAATTTCAAAATCTTTTTTGAGGTACAATCACTACTATTTGTCAGACAACAGATTATTTGTTATTTGTTTTCTATTTTAAAATAGCAATTATTGTAAGTGGTCAATGATAAGGATAGGCTGATTGTTGTTTTCCACAGGTATGTATTAACATTTAATTGGCCAATTTAACTGAAATGAAATTCAAAGGAATAACATGATAGTCCTGTAAATACTCATCTGAAGCCACCCTCTATAGTAGGATCGCTATTTTTTTAACAATCTTGAAAGATTAGCTGAATCTGGTATCACCCACACAATATCTAAGCTTTAGCTATTGTTTGGTTTAAGAATTAAAAACTTCAAAAGTTTTTAATAAGTATATGAATGTGAAATAAAACACCCCTGGGGTAGGACCAAATGTAACCTCTTTGGGTAACTAGTTGAGCAAACTTGGTTGCAGAATGTATATAATGATACACAAAAACTAGCTTAGCTGTAACTTGTATTCTTATGAGAAAAAGATTTTAAAAGTTTTTACTTTGTGCATCTATATAAAATACTAGATTGGTGCTCAGTATAATATGACAGTATAAACATGTATTGTTAAGAGAAAAAGACTTTTTAATTTTTTTTGCCTTATACATCTAAATAAAACATGACATGTGTGTCCCTTCTTGCACTCTGTCAGAAATCCAAAACTCTATGTCAAAAAGGGGCATAACTCAAATATGACCTTGACCTGCTGATTTTTTAAACATCATGACCCTGTTATCACAAGCAATACAATTTGAAAGTTTGAAAAAGAAATGTTGATAAATGACAAAATTATAGCCAAGTTAAGTTACTGTGACCAATGTCTTTGAGGGACAAAGCAATTCCCTAGGTATGACACTTTCTCAGAAAGGGCAACATAAAAACTCCCCTAGGGCAATTCTAATTCACATGACAGCATAAGTTCTGCATGGAATCTTATTTTGAAAGGGAACCAACCAAGAAACACCCCTTAAAGTTTTATGAAAAATGGCCAAGTGCATGGTTTAGGAGAAGATGCTGTATGGTGAAAAAGACTGATGACTGACAGACATGAGCATGTTGAGCTCAGGTGAGAAAAAACTAAAATTTCCACAACTCTTGACTATATATGGCATATTGTTTTTTTCATACAGTGGCCTAAGCAAACAGCCATTATCAATCACTTAACCAACAGAGTGACCATCATTACTGAGGTCTAATTTGACATCAATATTATTCTAACAGTAAACAATACTGATCATTTATCCATCATTTTAGTACGGTGTTCTGTTTTCGTAACATATAATAGGTACTTGCCATAACACATAAACATTATTTAGGAGGCAAAATTACTATGGTTAAGTCCAGAATATCTGTCAATTAATAGAGACTTCACCTTCTTATGTGACTTAATTTGTTATTTGACACACCAACGCCTGCAAAACCTGTTAGTGGCAAGCTGCAGAATAATAGATAATATCTTGAGTTATGTCTAAATATAAAGTACAGATACACAAAGCACTGAAACAAAATTGATATTAAACAGTTGATGTGAATTTCTTATTTTATATACTTTCAACTTAAAGCTTTCATTTTCTTTATTACAACTAAGTTATTTGGACAAAATTTTTGTTTGACTTAACCATTATTTGTTGCATATAAAAGTTAACATTATGACCACCTGGGTTTTGTTCAAAGCTCTGTTTGCTTGACAATTTATATCAAAATTTCAATTCTCTTTGAATTCAACTAGTATTGACATTTAAATCTACACTTTATCCATTTAGCCTCATATTGACATTCAACTAATCTAGAGCCATCATTAAACATGTTTAATACACTCTTATGCCGATTTGTCTGAGAACTTGATAGAAAAAAATAGACAAAGAATTGCTGCCACTGATAATTCAAAACAATATACACATTTCCTCATTATGATAAACATTCATAAAGTTTTGCTGAATTCAGACCAGTGGTCAAGGAGATGCAGCATGAATAAAACAAACTACAGACCTACAACCTACCGTCTGACCAACCACCCACCTGACAAGTAGACTGACTACTAATTTACTTCCCTTAACTTCATTATGGGTGTATAATAACATCTTGTTTGTTTTTTACATATTCTTCAATTATTGCATTCATCAGAAATTGCCATTAAATAACAACTGAATCAAGACAGCAAACATGACTCCCAACCTCAAACATATCATACAACAGAAACAGTACTAGTCAATACATTTTATTTACATGTACAGCAAAATGTATCTTTCATTAAATCAGTGAACACCTAGTAACCTCAGTTAACATGTTGTAAACACATGGCCATTACAATAACTCCCACTAGTTATGTGGGTTTTCCCTTTTTTTTATCCAACAACATATAAAGAAGAGGGCATCTGTAATAAACCCAGATAATATAACCAAGCAATATAACTACCATTAAAAAAAATGAATCCAAACATCTTGTTTCCTTTTTGTAAACATTCAAATTTTAAAAAAAGAAATATGTATATATCTACATGACGTTTACACCCAAATCATACATTTGTATAGAATGCTACTGCTCATTATAGGTGCAATATCAATATACTGATACATAACCATATATCACCAGGGTTTTCTCCCTTGTATCATAATTCTATCATATAATGTGTGTAGGCTTCTCCCTTGAACCTTATTATCATTATATGTGTGGAGTTTTCTCCCTTGTACCTTACTTCTTTTACATGTGTGGGGTTTTTCTTTTCCCTTGCGTCCCATGTGGGCCTTGGGAGTGCCAATGTAGTGCAAGACTTTGGACCAATGCTTGACCCTTGCATGATCGTAAGAGGCGACTAACACTGGTTGAACATGAATCTGGAGCTTCTGCATCTTTGATTCACCAGCAGGTATTAAGTTGTCGGATCCATATCCCATATCTTTATCTCGATGTTTGTTTGTTTAATTGGAATTTAACGTCGCTTTAACAGTATATTCAGTCATATTGCGATGTCCAGCTCATGACAGGTGGAGGAGGCCCCAGGGGATCTCTGTACACTATTTCAAGCACAGAGTGCATCCGGGTAGAACCACAACCAGGCTTATCTTGATTTAAATAAGTCGTGGAACCAACAAGTTTTTTCCTGAATGGCGCCATTTAACCTATACAGTGTTGTGTTGCCGTAAAACCCAACCTAACTCAACTCAACCTTTCCCCCTTGAACCTTTATTTTTTATTTTATGTGCGGAGTTTTCTTCTTTATACTTTAATTTTTATTTTAAGTGTGGAGTTTTCTCCCTTGTACCTTATTTTTAGTTTATATGTGGGGTTTTCTCCCTTGTAACTTATTTGTATTTTGTAAGTGGGGTTTTCTCCTCTGTACCTTATTTTGATTATACATGAATATGTGGAGTTTTCACCCTTGTATCTTATTTTCATTACATATGTGGGTTTATCTCCCTTGTACCTTATTTTATTATATGTGTTGTCTTTTCAACTTGACCCTTATTTCTATATCTTATAAATCATGACAATATGGCAAACAAAAGCTTTAAATCTTTAATAACAGTTTATTGATGCAAAGGTTTTTGTAGAAAGGTGTAAATATTCAACAGATCCTTTATGCTATGGCAATTTCTTTAAGTGAACATTGTTGCATTGCAAGTAATTTATCTATGCTTAAGTTAGCATTTTTAATTTTTCAGCACCACAAATGCCAACCATGAAAACAAGGGTGAGTAGATTTCTGTGAAAAGATGCAACCATTTGATGGGGACTTTCACCATCCCTGACATTTGAACAATTGACTGTTCTAGCGATAAATGAAAGCTGCAACTGTCCCCAATTGTCAGCGTCATGATATGACCTTGTCTCTAGTGAAAGTCTCGTTCTGACCAGGACATCAGACTGTCACTGATGGTTGACGAGTTTCAGACATTCACTTGTCAGGTTGGCTATAGAATGTAATAATTTTGTTTGGTATGTAAGCTATACACCCACTTCAATGTTAACACTCGCTTTGACATAAGCATAAACCTGAAGTACGCAATTAGCTGACGCAGTTTGCAGAACAAACAGATATCAAATTGTTGATGACATATCTTAAGTCCTCAACAAACATTGTCTTTTTGTTAAAACTTAAATGCTTGTCTCAACGGTTGTCTGAATAATTCTCCAAGTGCAAATATTTCAACTAATATATTTTTTAAGCTAAATAATTTTAATCCTATATATTCTACTGTCTATCAGCTGTTATAACCAGAATTAAACTCAAGCAAATTTAAAATAACAAACAAGGGGCACAACATGAGCCTATTTAAAGAACTGGAATTCTGAAGATCTAAATTCTTGCTTGTCTCCATATGGCAGTAGTTACAGGGCTGACAAACCATAAAGTAGGAACCCAAGCCCTACCATACCTATTCCATTCATATAGAAAGATAACTTGTAAAAGGCATGAAACTATGACAATCACAACATCAACAGCACAATCCTATGTTATTAAAATGTTCTGATAAAAGTATAAATCTTTGCTGAAACTTAGTCAAGCTAAGCTACAATGGGTGTGTCTTTTCTCAGCTGCAAACATTGACTGAAACAGCACATGGGTTTTATATGCCCATAAGACACTTTAATGTGCTTTACAAGAAGTGAAAATAGAAGAAGTGTATATCAGTACTTTCAGTACATAAACAAAGTTTTAATAGAGATTAAAAACATTCATTTTGTTTTGTTTGTTTTATTCGGAATTTAACGTCGCTCTAACAGTATTTCAGTCATATCGCGACGTCCAGCTCATTACAGGTGGAGG
>JAULCC010201869.1:0-10809 GCA_032358795.1 Nuttallia obscurata | reverse complement strand
GCCCTGTCCTGACCCCATGGGGTCGGATTAAAGAGAATGTTGCTCTTGCATGCCGCCATTATGTGAGGAGGTCATATACCAAATGTGAAAAAAAATCTGTCAAGGGGTTTAGGAGGAGATACAATAACGGGCAATAATTGACCACTTGCCCGCACCCTGCCTCGTCCTCTTCAGTCAGATCCAAAGGAAACGTTCTTGCACGCCGTTATTGTGTGAGGGGTTCATATACCGAATATGGAAGAAATCGGTCCAACAGTTTCAGAATACTAACGGGCAAAGTTTGACCTCCTGAACCCGTCCTGCCCTGCACTCACGGGGTCGGATCAAAAGGAACTGCACGTCGCCATCGTGTTATGAGTTCATATACCAAAACTTAAAGAAAATGGTCAAGCGGTTTAGGAGGAGATACAATAACGGGCAATGTTTGACCCTGTCATGCCCGGCCCCTTGGGGTAGGATTCAAAGGAAATGTTGCTCGTGTATGCCGGCATCGTGTGAGGAGTTAATATACCAAACAGAAAAGAAATTGATCAAGCGGTTTGGGAGGAGATACCATAAAGAGCCAATAAACACAAACAGACGGATAGACGGACAGAGAGACAGACAGACCGACGGACAGACGGAGGCGATTCTAATATCCCCACTTTTTTTTTATAAAGGGTGGAGATAAAGATTATATTGCTATATTTTTAGTGTTAAATGGCGTATATTATCTTATTAGTACAAAAAAAAGACTCATTTAAGGTAAAATCTACTTATCGTTATACTCAAATTACTACTCATATCAAATTTTCCCTTTTCCCTTAGTTTTTCTATTGGTTACCTAGCTGGTTATTACATTATATGGATGTTTAGCACCTCATTTAATACCTGTAGGCATATATTTTCAAACTCTATCATTGTGTGAAATTATTGATAACATTAAGAAAAGATTACTTACAAGCTAATCGAATGAACTTTGAAAAAGGCGTCCATCGAAGGGCGAGTATAAGAATTTGGTCCTGGCGGTTATCAAGATTTGAAACAGATTTTTCCCATTTTGTGTTGAACATCTTTGAAAGAATTTTACAAAAGTTGCTGCTGTTTATCACGCCAATGTTGTCGTTGCACACAGCGGTATTGAACGAAATCACCTACAATATAATCACATAAAAATTACAATCAACAAGACAATTACTATTTCTACAGCAAATGCTACTGATGATGAACCAGAATTAATTTTCTATTCTACAGCAGGCTTTAAGTGGTCAATAGTAATGTTTTAGTTCTTTGTCTTCACAACAATTATGCAACGAATGTTAATTTGTATGTTACTTTAGTTACTTTAAACATCCCTATTTTACGACTACGAATCGTTATAACAAAAATGACTCTTTTTCTCCAGGTAGCCATGTACAACTTAAAATTCGAGTGTTGAAACAGTTTTACCGTTATCTGTCAATTTATTTAATATTATTCAAGTCCACTCTTATACGGGGTCAGTCTTGTTTTAACTGTCTAAATATTTTACATGCTAGGAGCTCACGTTACTACATAGATTTTATGGAAATTATAATTACTTGTCAAATGTACTTATATTCATAAACTACAGAGTAACAGACAGTTTCAAAGTTACAGCAATACGTCAGCAAACACATACAGTGAAGCAATTTAACAGTTTTTCTTAAAAGAAGAATATTAGTGGTGGTTTTTTAAGATATAGACAACCATTTGTTTGATAACTCTTCATGTCCTTGTCGCCGCACTACTCTATGGAATGGAATTTTCTTTCTACATGGAGGGGCATGTGTCTTAATTTTTTTTCCAAGATTATTCGATGCATGATAACTTTATCCACTGAAAATAAGGTTTTACAGAACAAGTATTTGGAGTATGTTTTTATTGTTTGATATTTTTTTTAAATCTTTTAGTTCATTCCCTCATGTGGTGCATGATTTCAAAAGGTCAATGTCTCTTTTGACTAATACAATATTTAAAACTAATCTACGGATTATATTTTGGCTTCGCTACGTTGAATATATGTATGTAAAACGAATGTAAAGACATAAGCCCCGATGGCGTAGTGGCTATAGTGTTGGTGTTGTAACTTTTTTTTGATGTCTCGGCGTTGGTTCGAGGCTAGGCACCTGCATTATTTAATCGATTCGTTTTTTTTCAGATCATGATATACATATCGAGAGAGACAATGGTAATTTTAGTGTTTTTCGTTTTATACAGTCGTCTCCAAAAGTGTTTTATTTATTAAGTAAAATAGTTCCGGTATCACGCTATAGAAATACATATACAAGCCGAATCACTTCTACTGTCCTGATAAACTTAAGTTTATTAGGTTACCCCTTCTTAAGGTCACTAGTAGTCATAGTCACAGGATAAAAAATTTCCTTTGCTCTTGTTCAATTTTTTAGCAGCGACCTTTGATGTTTTGCATCAATACTTTTCTTGTTGTTTATAATATTGAGAGTTTATAACTATGCATTAAACGTTTATCATTATGCATTTTTAGTTTGTTCAGTATATAGTGTAGCAAATAAGATGCTGTTTTTGACACTTAACCAGTCTATGTAAGTAAACAATGGTTTGCATATACCAGAATTATCTTTAGGGTCTGTTACTTAAAGTTGCTATGAATGTTACTTAAAGGCAAAAGTGTGAGATTTATACACAATATGGCCGCCATTTTAATACAATTTGGTGAATATTTAAATTTTCGTCATAACCAACTCATTTCTTTGATGTGTCTTACAAACATGTTTTATTAAATAGATTATAGTTAGCTCTTTACAACTTACCTCATGAATTCCTTTTAATTTTAAATTTCAAGGTCAAAAACAACATCAAAGGTCAAATTTCTCAAAAATGGTAAATATTCCGGTGTTTAAACTATTCAGTAAGAGTTATTGTATCTCAGATCAACATTATTTGTTTAACAAAAGCACCGAAACATATTATTGCTATTTAAAACTCACTCATAATAATTATCAATTGATGCTTTTAAAACCATAACCATACAGTACATTGTAAGTCTAATACAAAATATCACTTGATATTATTTTTTGATTTTTATAACTAGTGTATTATGTGGCATTGAGTCAATTTAACTCACTATGTTACTGGTGTTTCAAAAAATACGGGACTCATAGCATGACTGTAAAACTACTACTATATATGTATTTGCCTACCTTATATCAGCATGTTAATTACAATTCTTTTGAAATGTAAGTAGAATAAGTCTATTCTTTCCAGGGCGCAACAATATTTTGTTCCTATAGATATTTCCACCACGTTAGTGTGGTGTGGACCGGAAGCCTATTTTTACAATAAAGAAATAACGTTTTGAATCATTGATACTACAACTACAAAACTTTCTTTGTCTGCCTGTATATACAATAGAAGTACTTCTGCTACATTATTTTAAAAGCTGCTTATAAACATCAATATATTACTGTGATTTAAAGATGTCTTAGTGTTTCAAATGGTGACTTTATAGAAATAAAAGCGAAATATTATCGACAAAAATGGTTTTCAAACAAAGTAACTACGACACGAGTCATAGTACACTAGAATCAAAGCACGACATGCATCGCAGTAATCACTGCTTGTAGGATGAATAAATAAATTAGAGTTTCAAGTTAAACTGAGCTGAACTCTGGTCAGTAAGCCAGCCGACTAGCCCAGCCAAACCCTGTTTTTCTATGATGCCTCTTTAAATAAGTATAATGTTAGTGCACCCCAAATAAAATATACTACAGCACTATTTTGAGCTGCGTAGTAAGTTGTTTGAAGGTGAGCCATATGAAGGCTCTGTTTCATTTCCACTTCAAAGCAGTAAATACAAAAAAACTAAATCTGATAGATACATCCAGGTTAATGAAAACGCAGCAGTATATTTAAAGAAGGATTTTGAACCGTTTATCTTATAAAAAAAAACACATGTTACTGTTCAAAATGGTATTACTGCAAGGACTTTTTCAGATAGCATTGGATAAAAGCAGTGCAAATGTTGAAAAGAGCTTATACTTTAAAAAATAATGCTGAGGAATAATTCGCTCGAAATATCGTTTATTCCAAGGAACTCCTCAAAACCATTGGGTAAATTGCTTTAACGAAGTCCAAACAACTGAAAGAAATTATTGAAAACGATATTGAAAGCTCATATGACATAACTTATAAATAGAAATCAGAATCGGAAGTTCACACAGCAATAGAAAGCCTAAGGAAAAGAATATCTTCATTAAAAAAGACACACAGTCATGGATACTTTTCCCCAGAAGAAAAGTCATTGTCTGTTCAGAAATACTCATGTTGGGTTTTGATCAAAATTGTTTTGAGACAGCAACAGTCATATCGCGACGTCCAGCTCATATAGGTAGAGCCAGTCCACAGGGGACGCCTGTGCACTATTTAAGGCCCACCTTATGTTGGAAGTCTTCCTCACTTGAAAAATCCAAAGTGCCCAGACCGGGATTCGAACTAACAGCGGCAATGAACTATGATATTCAATATTATATGCAAAATTAAAAATATTTTTTCTTACATTTCTGCCAATGGAAGAAAAGACTATCTTAAATGTTACATCATTTGCCACATTAAGTAAATTGTTGGAAATAGGAGAAAAATTATCCATCATTCGTTTATACATGTAGGAAAGGACTATCTCACCCTTGGGATGAGAAGTCTAAAGAGGGACTCGATGAATCATCTTCCCTAAGTAGATGTCTGATCCCGATGGTGGGATATTCCTATCCTACATGAATAACAATGGTGGATTATTGTAGTTCTATGCTGCAAAACATGCATTCAAAGCCCAGTCAATCTCTCCCTTGGGTGGCAGTGTACCTGGCCTTGTTGTACACTGTGATCAACGTTGAAAACGTATTGTTGGTGTAGCCGACAACTTGGACAATGTCTCTAATGTAGCTCTGTGTTTGGAAGAATGCTTCAAAGTCTCTCACCACATACTGTTAAAGGTGTTTGCTGTTGAAGGTTCTACTGCCTGTTCTGTGCATTCAAGATAACACAGTAATATTTTTCAGAGCTTTTTTTTTCGCTTTACATCAACAGTTATTTTAGCTTTAGTTGATCCTCCATTTACGTTAGGTGAAATTAACACCAGCGTATGCCTCTGTGTTTCTCTGTTGCCAATTTACTTCAACGTGAATATTAACGTATTCAAACGTGTAATTTCATAGGCGTAATAAACTTGTTATGGGATAAGAACAAAAAACTATATTTTGCATAAACATCATAAAATATATGCGTGTGAAAGCTAAGAAACAAACACAATGAAATGATGCTAAATAAAAACGGAATGATTTAACAGATGCTCTTTGAGGTATTCAGCCTTAAATGATTTAGTGTTATATAACCTCACGAGAAAGATAAACATTTAATTTTGTCCCTGTTATACTTATCCTCGTTAATAATATGCTGAAACTATTAAATTCCTTCACTATCCAATGCTACAATGTTTTGTAATTTTTGTTTCTTATTTCACATAATATTGGTTGTATAGCGTTGCACTGTTATAAAAAGATGGTCCTAATTAGACCATCATATTTATTACCATCTTGTAATAAAGTGCCAAATGTGTACTTGAACTAATAATTATTGCATCTATGAGTGCCATTTTATCAGAAAACGGTATAATTGTCAAAAATATTCAAACTAAAAACTATTAAAGAATATACATAAAACGTATATATTTTTAGCTAATTTTACCTTTGATCTCAGATATGATCTTTACCTAAAAACATTGATCTTTAACATATATATTGGTTTTTAATTGTTAATTTCAACATTTTAATTAGAATCATTGAATAATCAGACTTAATTACCATGTGTTGAAATGTAATTAAATACATCAGTTTCTACAATTTTCCCCATATGGCGGCCATTTCAGACGCCATCTTGGATTATCGTCAGCTCCCACACTTTCACTATATAACCTACTGTTTTATTAAATATAGACCTTATGCAACAACTGGGTATATAAAAACTATATAGACCTTATGCAACAACTTGGTATACACAAACTATATAAAACTAGCTGTTTACATACAAGGACAGGTTTATCCCTTAAATGTGCAAGATAATTAAGCCCATTTGCTATACTAAGAAATTGGAATGCTCAGCCATAGCAAAAGATCAGCATAAATGTACATGTTCCGAAAGTTATATTCTGAAGTTTAAAAGAAATAAGCTTAAAAGACACACAATATTACTGAAGTTGTTTTTCTTGTTCTATTTATATCACCTGAGCTCTTTGTATTAAAATGTGAGCTTCTTTCACCAAACCTGTTGGTAAATCAAAAGAGCTACAGTCACGGTGGTATTCACTGTTGTAGATTGTGTAGGCGTTAGTGGTTGACTTATGTAGCGAACACAACATCCTGTTTCATTCTGCGTCATGCCGTCAATAGCAGTATTGTATGTTGTGCATTAAACGTGTTGGTAACGTGTGGTTAAAAGGAGTACACGTTATAATTCTGAAATCCTTCATAATATGTTGACCTTGTATTCACTGATTAACAGTGAAAACAGAAAATTACGCAAAATGAGTTTGATTTTTTTTATTATTTTATATTTTATACCTGAACGCATTATGACATAATTGTTAAATATCAAGGCCAAATTACACATACATAGAAAGATCAGTTGAATATGATTCTATCAAGCCTTTGCAACATACGTTGGGGCCCGTTTTGATGACAGTCTTAAAAATCTCTTACTTAAGATGACAATGTCCAACAATTTTCTAATGATACTGTTTTGTCGTTTAAAAAGATACAATTATCTGTCTATGAATTTATGTGAAATATCGTTTTAATTCTGAAAACAAACAATTTAATTGTATATATCTATAATGTATTCAATTTAACATATTCCGAATAGTTAACTTTAGGTATATAACATATAACCATGTTTTGCTTGTGAAGATGGCATATGTAACGGTTTCGAGCTATATACGGACAAAACTGAGTACGAGTAATTGCTTATGAGGCCTGCTACAACAGTTTTGGTATCAATGTCCTTGGGTATGGATTTAGGAGAAAGTCTTATAGCTAAGTCTGGGGCCAGGTTTTATGATAATGTCTTTGGGTATGACTTGATGATAGTATCTAATGAATAATATAAATGATTATATTGATTAAGACAAACTAAATTGAAACAAAGGGTCTATACCAATTTTCCTAAGATACGGTGATTGTAAAACAAAAAATAATATAAAACTAATCTAAAATAGACGGCAAATAACGATCCGCCAAATGTCATCAAACCACTGCTATAAGATGATGACAAATAAATGAAACACTCGCCTGGTAGTATACGGGAATTAAAACCCAAACCATGCTGAACTAAGTATCACGAGACTGCGACCCGGGCTGCTAATATGATCCAACTTATAAACAGTTTCCTTTCAGTAGCCCCAAGCACTATTAAAGAACGGGCATACTTATTTTGAGAAGCACAATTTGTCCCTAATGTTCCAGCTCAATCAACATATTCAGCGTAAAAGCAACCGTATTCAGATTGTATATAAAATGTTCGTTTCTGTCGTTCTGCAGGCAGTCGAACGTTGGCCCTCGTGGTGTGCAGACATAAAATAAAATATTGATACTTATTTCCATATAGGCGTTGGGACTTTTGACTGGTATATGTATATGTAACGCTGTATTGGGCTGTTCTATGTTAACCAAATCAGAAACAAATTGAGTTGATTCGAGTTTTTTTCTCTGAAACAAACATGCAATGTTAGGAAATTGTAAGCTTCTGCTATCAGCAGCTAAACACTCCGTCTTAACGAAAATTAGTATATGCTTGTCTGGAAAACGGGCCCCTTGCCGACAAACTAAGGACATACGATAAAAACCAATAGGACCGTGATAATATAAAGAGAAATATAGCACATAAGGTCTGCATTAAAATGATTCCAAGAATGTTAAAAGGCTTAGTCATGTACCTATTGGTTATGATACCGCGTGCGCACGCGACAGAAATCATATTTTATGTCCTTTTTATGCCACCGTATTTATCGCTTATATATTGAATTGCAATCTTTACTAGATACTTATTTGAATATTCATTGATGGCCTAATTGGTTTTGGGTCACATTGTCCTGAATTCGTCCGTGGTCCTCATTGCCCGCGATGGACGCACATACATGTAAGAACTTCATAGACGGTCTCGTTATCAACGTAAGTGTTATTAACTTGACATTTATGTTTACAATATGAGTTGATTATCGCCTTCTGTAGAAGATTGTTACTTTCTTGTTTATTCTTTTCATTTTTGTAACTTTCACTAACCAATAAACGGAGATTCCTATACTTTACGAAGAACTTTTCAGCATGTAATTTGTTTTTGTAATTACAAAATAATTTCTGCAGAACGTAAATTATCATTTATGTGTATAAGCAGGGGATTTGTACTGAACGCACTTGTGTTTCACCTGCAACTTATCTTAATACGCCGCGTTATTTTCATAGAACTGTGTCGTGTAAAAATATGGCCGTCTATCAAGATATATTCAAGACATAAACAGATTACTGCAAAACTAATATGAATGATAAAGGTACACTTGTGGAAATGCTTGTCAACTGTAACAGCGACTATATGCAAATATTTCGATTCTAGTGACAACTGTTTAAGTACATGTAAGTACACGTACCTCTTTTAAACGTAAGTCATTGTAATAAAAGATTCCTAGCAAATTGTGTCTCATGTTCTTTATTGCAAACATACTTGATTTATGCATCTTCAAAGCAAAAGTATGTCTGCCTTATTGATTTTAGAAAACTATTCCAATGTTAACACACTATTGGCTTACTTTATAATCTTAAATTATGTAAGAATCTCCATGCAGACTAAAACTCAAAACAATGTTACTAAATCGATAATTTAGTTAAATAAGGTATAAAAAGGTGTCTATGAGTAACACACATATATGACATATGAAAAGTTTGCCATACGTTTAGAACCATGGTCTAGAGTAGGGAACATTTGATTATAATTCGTCGTTGAATAGGATAGTTTTAATGGTATTTAAAATAAGTAATTCAGGGTTATCATCACAGCAATTACAAGTATTTGAATTTTTTTTAATGATGTAGTGTAAACCTGTTTGAATGTATATATCTAATTATATACATTTGTTTATAGTGTCAATGCCTAAGTTAACACTGTCTTTCTATTGCTACGAGTAGGTGTGTGAAATCGGTTTTACGTTATATCAGCACATAAAGGAACCGACTCTATATAAATGTAATCTGTATAGATAGTGTAAAGTGCTTCTCGCGTATGAATACCTACAGTAAGGATAGAGGTAGGTCAAATCAGTGTTATTCATTTAAATGATTTATTTAAACCTGTTAAGCTTAAATAGATCTACTCCGGATCGCCACTTGTAAACACTCTGAAAGGCACATTATCTCTATTGTAAGCTGATACTGTTGCAATTCCTAGTAATGAAGGACTGAACCTATATGACTGGTTCTCCTAACCATCATAAAGTTAAATGAGAAAGTGGTTAACTGTCTTTAATTTTCCACAACTACAACATGGTGACTCAACTAAAGATCTTGTGAAAAGATCATAGTGAAGTGAACGGCAAAACGTAGTTTTGCATAGAAAATTTGTCTCACGCCCAGCTCCAAAAATATATAATGGAGAACAGTTTGCTTTAAATTTATTTAGTTGACACTTGAACTCAGTGAGTTAATTCGAGTTAACAACAAACAGTTGTGAATGATTCCAGCCATAGATTGTGGTGGTAGAAATGAGTTTCTATTTTGTAAAAAATATCACTTATATAAAATAAGAAGAACCAGGGGCCCAATAATTGATCCTTGAGGGGTGCAGCATGTGACTAATCTGATGTATAATTAGCGTATACTACATAGATACGATGATATCCACTGATGCAAGAACCTCGTTTACCTGCAGAAGATAATTTTAACAGATGACCCCTGTGCCAAACTCTGTCGAAGGCCTTTGAAATATTACCGAAAACAGTGATGCAGTTTGCCTTTGCATGTTTAATTGTGTCTGGACCACTACCTTGATGAAACCAGATTAGTATGGAGTAAAGAAGTTACAGTCAACAAGGTATTATTCAGATGTTTAATGAATGCAACTTTCCATGAGTTTTCCACAGCTTAGCAGAGGTATAGGTCGGTAGTTTAATGGTTTTGACGGATCAAACTTTTTGCAAATACGAGTCACATGTGACAGCTTTTTATTTAATGGGAAAATATGATGCAATACGTTTGTTGAAGTAAATATACTAAGGTTCAGATATATAATAGGAATCACCACGAGTAGTTATGTCGGATAGAAATGTCCAACCAGAAGAATAGAAATCTACGTCTGGACAAGGCTTTGCTGAGCCCCTGCATAAACTTATGATCCAGGCAGGGTTATTTTTTTCCTACAAGAATAAATGAACGGGACAATTGTTCTCAATTAACAATAATTCACTTAGTTATAATGTTTTTAATAACGTGTTATGTAAGATAGGTTTATCAATGTGAAAACAATCTTCCATGGACAGAAATTGGAGAATGGGAGATATTTCAAGAAAAAGTATGCAACTAATTGTGTCTGGATCACTACCTGTTGAATCTCAGAAATTGCATCCTGAACATACTGGGCAGAATTATAAATAGAGGAAATAGTTCTAGTTGTAGATTAAGGAGTATGCTGAAGAGTTTGATTTTGGTCGTCAAGTTTTGATTTTTTTTGTTTGATTTACGTCACTTTCTGCCAGCTAGGGCTAATGGACGTCCCAGAGAGAGGGAAGCGGATACACAG
>JAULCC010201647.1:1806-12898 GCA_032358795.1 Nuttallia obscurata | reverse complement strand
ACCTTAGGTAGAGTGAGTGAGAGAAGTTAGGTTTTACAGCACCGCAACATAGGTATAGGTTAATAATTGGCACCATGACGGTTACAAAATTTCTGGACCAATACCTCATTCACATCAAAATAAGATATAGAGAATATTACATGTGAGTGTTTATTCAATATCATATTTATGACACAAGTAGACTAAAAAAAACATGATACGAGTCTTGGTAAGTGTCATATGATTTAAGTCAATGTGTTTCATAAAGATGACATTAATAAACACAAATGTAAGATTCTATTTATCACATGGAGAGGAATTTTAAGAAAACTGCACAATTATACACACTAGACAAAACATCCCTCTATGTATCATGTGTTAATCATTGTATATGTAACTTAACTGAATGAAAAATATGTTAAAACTAAGTTATTTATGTAACTTCAACATATGATTTTTATGTGACTGCTTTATGTCACTCCCAGAAGCTGATCTATGTGATAATATAAAATATGTATTCAGAAACTTCATAACTGCTGGAGAAATTTAGTTGCAGGAAACTTTTTGACTAAATCATTTATGTACATATTAGAATAGCTGAAATAGGAAACCATAACCGTTTAAACTTTTTGAATTTCATCAAAATTATTTATAAAGTAAAGTGCCTTTCATCAGTTAGTTAATTAATAGGCAATAGAAATGCTCTTTTTTTAGGTTGAACAGACTTTTCATACAGCTAGTCACCTTGATCTAGACAGTTTTCAAGTTTTCTATATCCAACTTAAGACTCTATTTATTATCATGACACAGACATATTTCTATAATTGGAGCTGCTGAATACCCTTTGTTGACATTAAGGCGGACCCAAGGCTAAATGTTTTTCAATGGCCGCATAGTAGCCACAGCTGTTTCAATCAATTTATGTATCAGCGGAAATCTTCAACTGAATTAAACTGATAGCAGAGGAATTAATTTGCTCCAATTGTAAATCATTGTATTATGCTATTGATTATTCTATTTTCAATCAGAAACCATACCACTGTTAAGTGTAGTGTTTAGGTTTAAATGTGTTTGGCTATCTAAGCTGGTCAAAATGTCAAACAGCCAACTTGAGCCACCTACAGAAGGTACCCTTAAGGTGAGACTAAAGACAGAGTCATAGACTTTGCCAAACAAAAACGAAATATATTCCAAGTCTCTGTTCCACCTAATGTATCATGAAATTTAGTCCGTGGGGATAAAGAAATTTACACTAGCAAGAAAAGTGAGCGTCTTAAGGACATGGAAGTTCTAGTTAAACTCACTGTCCCTCTAGTAGAGATAGGTCTTATTTAAATACACCTTTAATATGTGGCGACTGAAGTATCAATAGCAAGTATATAGATTATAAAGTCAAAAGATATGTGAAACTTCTAATTCAAATCCCACAAGAATAGAGGAGTTAAAATATATGTGTCACATATGAAGTCCCCATCATAAGAAGTCTTAACTTATACGTGACAATTTCAGTCCCTGGTGAGTATCAAGAAAATGTCATAAAGTATGTGTGACAGTTGAATTGCCATCATAATATATGTGTGACAATTTAGGTCCCAGTAGCAAGAAATTTCCCAAAGTATGTGTGAAATTGAAGTAACAGTAGCAAAAAAATGTCATAGTATATGTGTGACAATTGAAGTCCCACTAGTAAGTGACATTTATATAGACATACCAAGATGTTCCAATTCGAATCCCTCCAGAAACAGACAAGTCATAATATGTGTGACAGTGGCATTAATGAAATGTCATTATATACATGTGACAGTTGATGTTCCAGTAGCTAGAAAATGTCATAATATATGTGTGACAAATCAAGTCTCATTTGCAAGAAAAAGTCATATGTGTGACAAGATGACAACTGAAGTTCCATTTGAAAGAAAATGTCATATGTGTAACAATTAAC
Organism: Nuttallia obscurata; assembly: GCA_032358795.1. Lineage (NCBI taxonomy): Eukaryota > Metazoa > Mollusca > Bivalvia > Cardiida > Psammobiidae > Nuttallia > Nuttallia obscurata. The sequence continues at coordinate 10,977 of JAULCC010201647.1, read as the reverse complement.
TGATTTAAGTCCTATTTGCAGGAAAATGTCATAATAATTATGTTCAACCAAATTTTATCTGCAGCATATTTTGCATACATGTCATTGTTAATAACTGTTTAAACCACATGTAAATGCAATCATCAACATTATCTTGTTATTTCACAATTTTATAAAATTCAAGGTAAACCTACAATAACTTACAAATGTTTTAAAGAAGTTACCTTTAACATACCTATGTTTATTAACACTTAAGTTATGGTTTTTGTCTTATTGAGAGGTCGACAGCTCAACGATTTTCTGTGCTCATTGTCTGTCATCGCATTTTACTTCTGGCATGTATTGGATTAAAAAATACAATATGCCATAGATAAAGCACGGACTGGTTATGTAATAGAGTATCAGAACAATGTGTGCATGTGAATATGTAAATTATTACATGTGCAATCAGAGTCGACCTGGACCAAAATGAGGAAGTAACGATTTTAAATCTCTCACACCTTGGCACATGTACTTTATGAACTTTATTTTAATGGTCATTTAATTAGTTTGGGATGTGCAGACTACATTACTGATGCAAAGTAATTTTCCTATTATATAATTAATTACATGTATGTATGTATAACTAATATAAAGCAGGATCTCAGATCAAACTAATGATATCTGATATCCAGTTTAATATTATCAATATAGAATTTCTGACAGCGGTGGATTTTTGATTCAATGAAAATACCATAACTAAAAAGTGTCATCATAATACTTCATTTATAAGATGGTAAGTTTACTAAAGACCAAAATAAGCTGAAAGTCTACTACTTCAACATCTAAACCTAGGAATAGCTTGTCAACTGACTGTAACACATTGACTGATACCACTACAAAAAGTTGCCATCATAATACACTCAGATATGGACTGGCAAGTAAGCTGAATACCATTGAACTACTACTATTATACAAAGGTGGCATTATTAATTTATTATACATTCCAAAGTGGCAAGTTATCTGACAGTAAACTACTGCACTACAACCATTACAACAAGGTGGCATTATTATACATTCCTGAATGACAACCATTGAACTACAACCATTACAACAAGGTTGCATTATTATACATCCCTGAATGACAACCATTGAACTACAACCATTACAACAAGGTGGCATTATTATACATCCCTGAATGACAACCATTGAACTACAACCATTACAACAAGGTTGCATTATTATACATCCCTAGATGAAAACCATTGAACTACAACCATTACAACAAGGTGGCATTATTATGCATCCCTGAATGACAACCATTGACCTACAACCATTACAAAAAGGTGGCATTATTATACATTCCTGAATGACAACCATTGCACTACATCCATTACAACAAGGTGGTATTATTATACATCCCTTAATGACAACTATTGAACTCAAATCATAACAACAAGGTGGTATTATTATACATCCCTTAATGACAACTATTGAACTCAAATCATAACAATACGGTGGGATTATTATACCATCCCTGAATGACAACCATTGAAATATAACCATTTCAACAAGGTGGGATTATTATACATCTCTGAATGACAACCACTGAACTACAACCATTACAACAAGTAGAATTATTATACATCTCTGAATGACAACCATTAAACTACAACCATTACAACAGGGTGGCATTATTATACAAACCTGAATGAAACCATTAAACTACAACTATTTCCACAAGGTGGCATTATTATTCATCCCTGAATGACAACCACTGAACTATAAAAAATACAATAAGGTGGCATTATTAACAATATACTTCCCTGAATGACAAACATTGAACCACAGCCAAACAGCAAGGTGGCATAATAATACATCCCTGAACGACAACTATTGAACTACAGCCATTACAAAAAGATGGCATTATTAAACATCCCTGAATGACAACCATTGAACATCAACCATTAAAAACAAGGTGGCATTATTATACATCCCTGAATGACAACCACTGAACCACAATCATTACAATAAGGTGGCATTTTTAACTATACATCCCTGAATGACAACCATTGAACTATTACAATAACCACAAAGTGGCATCATTATACATCCCTGAGTGACAAACATTAACTACAACCATAACAACAGGGTGGCATTATCATACATACCTGAATGACAACCATTAAAATACAACTATTACCACAAGGTGGCATTATTATACATCCCTCATTGACAACCATTAAAATACAACTATTACCACAAGGTGGCATTATTATACATCGCTGAATGACAACCATTAAAATACAACTATTACCACATCGTGGCATTATTATACATCCCTGAATGACAACCATTGAATTTAACCATTGCAACAAGGTGGGATTATTATTCATCACAAATGACAACCATTCAAATACACCCATTACAACAAGGTGGCATTATTATACATCCCTGAATGAAAACCATTGAACTATAACCATTACAATAAGGTGGCATTATTTACTATACTTCCCTGAATGACAACCATTAATCCATAGCCAAAAAAACAAGGTGGCATTATTATACATCCTTGAATGACAACCATTGAACTACAGCCATTACAACAAAGTGGGATTATTATACATCACAAATGACAACCATTGAACTACACCCATTACAACAAGGTTGCATTATTATTCATCCCTGAATGACAACCACTAAACAACGGCCATACAAAAAGGTGGCATTATTATGCATCCCTGAATGACAACCATTAAACTTCAACTATTTCCACAAGGTCGCATTATTATACATCCCTGAATGACAATCATTGAACTACAACCATAACAACACGGTGGCATTATTATACATATCTGAATGACAACCATTTAACTACAATTTTTACCACAAAAAGACATTATTATACATCCCTGAATAACAACCATTGAAATTTAACCATTACAATAAGATGGCATTATTATAACTATACATCCCTGTGAATGACAACCATTGAACTATAACTATTACCACAAGGTGGCATTATTATACATCCCTGGATGACGACCTATGAACTACACCCATTACAACAAGGTGGTATAATTATACATCCCTGAATGACAACCATTAAATCTACAACCATTACAACAAGGTGGCATTATTATACATCCCTGAATGACAACAACTGAACTACAACTATTACCACAAGGTAAAATTATCATACATTCCCTGAATGACAACCATTGAACTACAGCAATACCACAAGGTGGAATTATTATACATCCCTGAATGACAACTATTGAACTATAACCATAAAAATTAGATGGCATTATTAACTATACATCACTGAATGACAACTATTGAACTATAACTATTACCACAATGTGGCATTATTATACATCCCTGAATGACAACAATTGAACTAACCCATTACAACAAGGTGGCATTATTATACATCCCTGAATGACAACCATTGAACTACAACAAGCACCACATGGTGGCATTATTATACATCCCTGAATGACAACCATTGAACCACAGCCATACAACAAGGTGGCATTATTATACATTCCTGAATGACAACCAATTAACTTCAACCATTACAACAAGGTGGCATTATTATACATCCCTGAATGACAACCATTGAACTACAACTATTACCACAAGGTGGCATTATTAAACATACCTGAATGACAACCATTGAACTACAACCATTACAACAAGATGGCATTATTAAACATCCCTGAATGACAACCATTGAACTACAACCAATACAACAATGTCGCATTATTATACATCCCTGAATGACAACCATTGAACTACACCCATTACAACAAGGTTGCATTATTATACATCCCTGAATGACAACCATTGAGCTACAACCATTACAATAAGGTGGCATTATTATACATCCCAGAATGGTATGTTATCTGACAAACAACCATTTTACTACAACCTAAAGTCGTTGTAAAAAGCTCAGTCGAGGTTATGTTATTTGTTATATTAAATATTACTTGACTTGACATTACAAAAAGGTGGCACCATCAACGGTTGAACCTGATACATGTCACATTAGCAAGATAACTTAACTGACCGTCAGTGGTTGAACAAAACCATAAGAATAGGGTGGTTGGACAACAACATTAAACTACAATTTGCCACTATAATACATTTAAACTTTAGTCTGCTAAGGGCGACCGTGATAGAATTTGCAAACAACTTGGATCAGGATTAGACGCCGAGTAACTCGGTGTCTAATCAGGATCCAAGCTGTTTGACACTCGCCCAATTGTTTCTCCAAATATTGAGCAATTCTGATGAATTTTAGAATCTATGCAGACGACAGTTTAAGCAGACGACATTTTTTCAGCAGGCTGAAGGTTAAGTATGGCAAGTTAAACAGACAAATTGAGGGCCGATCCTGGGAGGTATAAATACCCAACATCATTATCTAGATTTGTTATGGAGTTTGGTTTTGACATGTACATAGGTATAAGATATAACAAATCTGCGGAGATCAGAAACACTTTATCGCCAGCTTCATCACCCAAATAATGAGTCTTTTGAAACGCTAGAGTAACTACATTCAGTTTTTGTAATTAAATATATATAGCTTGGGAATCTTTAACTTTTTTTCGTGTGGTGGCAGGATTTCTGAATATGAATTAAAGAGATGTCTGTCTCATGCAGAAATAGGTACATGGTGAAAAACTCATTAAATCTTTCATTTTTTTTTCATACATGTGTATCTTATTGCATATATGCAGTTTTAAATCAGTTGTCCCAGGGGTAGCTTTATAATTCAAATGTATAAGTTATTGTTTGTAATAGGTGAAGGGATGAAACCGAAGGGATGGGAGGTTTTCAATAAATTATACCAAATATAATTAAAAGTGAAATAAACACATTTTGGGGTTAATGAGAATTCTGCTTATTGTAATGTCATGTTTATGCATTTATACCTAATGTCCCAACTAATGTGTTACATCAATAAATCTTTTGGTGACAGAGAATATAGAAACTGTTTTACGGAGGAAGCTTATCAATTATGAATCAATGCCTCTCTTTTGCCATGCATCTGTAAATATGTGGTTATTTCTTGCTTTCAACACTAATAGTTGGTGCTAATTTTCATTGTGAACTTTAAAACTTTCCAGTATAGTCTATGGATTAGTCCATTTCATATTTCTAGGGAACTTCCATGTGACAAAATTTTCAAGTGGCAAACAGGGTCAAATAATTCCTATGTACTCCTTCGAGCTGGGTCTACTCTGGTTGCAAATCACATGCTACTGTTCTACCCTACCAGCAATCAAAGTGTTTTAAATATGTTACTCGACGTTAAATTCCAAATAAACAAACAAATATGTTACCTGGTCCTCATAAGCCTTCGTTATAATTGTATTTAGATTTTTGTGAATAAGAACTGGCCATTTGTTGAAACTTCTCGTTCAGTCACCTTTTCTAATACAAAACATACCCCTTAATGGGTGATGTCATCTTCAGTTACCTACCCCGAAAACCTACCCCGAAATGCTACTACATTATGTGTGCGGTTAGGGGCTCTAAATACGTCAACATACCCTGTCCCAATCTCTCCGCCCCACCCAACATCCAAACCATACGGACATTATGATTATCTCATGACATTTAAATCAATTAAACTACTCGCCTAGAGTGTGAGATTTCCCTGAAGACAAGACAATAAATACATTTGATTCATTGAACAATTGCTTTGTCTATATTTTTAGCATTGTAGATGTACGTATTTACAAAGACTACTCAGTACTGTTACACTACTGGCTACTGGCAAAGAACCGTCCGAATGTACCTGTACTATGACAAACAGCAGACGACACTTTTGATAAAACGTAAACAGTCGTTCTATTATCCAATTTATCGAAACCTCACCTGTTCTCGAATCTACGGTAGCTGCCATTTTTTATCCGAAATTATGAATCAAAACACAAACTATCTGAGGTAATTCCACATATTTCCATTTATTAAACGAAAGCGAAGTGACACTAGAGCTATGTATCGCTGTTGCATACGATATTCGAACTTAAAAGCGGTCGACCATGACCGTGCTTTCAACAACACTGTCATAGTTCGCTGTATCGATAGGGTAGAATGAACGCCTCGCTTTTTGAGCAATTGAGCAATACCACAGGTGAGAGAAATAAGATGGATTTATCCGAAAAACTGTAAATCCTTTACAATATGCACGGGGAAATCTGTACATACTGGCCTAGATTATTTAATAGGCTCTTCACAAGTTCTTAAAAGGTAGTTATAACGCCTGCGAGGTGCAAATATTTGGACGCGTTGGACAAAGGAAACTGTCCGCAAGTAACCTGAATAAAGAACATAGTTTTTTTCTGCCCTTTCTTTGAAATAAGTAAAGAGAAATGACCAGCTAGCTATGTGAATTGTTTGTAATCATGCCGCAGTGCAGTTATGAAAGACTATATATCTATATTGTTATGATTACAGTAGAGTGGGTATTGTTCAGTGTACTATGAAATCTGTTTTAAACAAAATAAACGTAGACAATTAACAAATATGTAGATCTAGCTGAAGTTGTTTTTATTTACCTATTAACACATACGAGTACCTTTACACTTACATTCTACAGTACACCTATTATTACATCATATTGACCTTTTCTCTAACCATAAGCATGCATATGTAAATCTACCATGTGCAATATTGTGTCTTTTTTTTAATATGTTACATCAGAGACCAATGTTATCTATGTCTCTGGTTACATACTTTGTTTGTTTGTTCGTAGTATGTGAAGTACCTAGCGTCCGCTCTCGGTGCGGTAGGCCAGGGTTTCGATTCCCGGCCGGGTCAAACCAAATACTTTAACATTGGAAGTTATGGCTTTCCCTCCTTGGCGCTCAGGATTAAGGATGAGCATTACGACTGGTTCGTCGCTGTCAGGATAAAGGGTCCGCCCCGTGTACCGGTGCCAACACTTGGCACGTAAAATAACCAGAGATCCACACATAAGAGTTCTCTGTATCCGCTTCCCTCTCTCTGGGAGGTCCATTAGCCCTAGTTGGCAGAAAGTGGCGTAAACCAATAAAAAAAAATATGTGAATATGCACATTATATATTTTGAATTCATTGCGTCCTAAACATATCTGACTTGAGATTAAGACATGAACTGTAACGACTTGTCTTAAAAAAATAACCTGTTTCATATCGATAGTGAAAGACATGATTCTGTCAATATAGCCAATTATAGTAAATTATGTTTTCGTGAACAATAAAAAACACATTTATTTTAACGAAAAAAAAAAAGAAAAAAAACAAAAAAACAAACAAACTTAATATTGAAAAGAAAATCAGGATCTTCGTGTTTAATTAATAAATGGGAAATACAAAAAATGTTTCTGTTAAAAGTAAGTGGCTTAATTAATTGTACTTATTTGGTTTCATCTTTTTGAGATGTTTTAACGTTAAAACTTCTAAACAATAATTGTTGCAATTACTTTAGCACGCAGTTCTGTTCATGAATCAGTCACTTTTCAATATACACAGTCTATGTTATTACTGGTTCAACAAATGTTTATTTAACTGCAGATAATATGTAAGGTACGAACTATAACTGAAATATCATCTCTATCCCCCGGATAAAACAATATAGTTAAATATTTAGCAACAGTTCCATATTCTGAGAACTTTTTTTTGCCTCAGTATAGGAATGACGCCAATACTTACTTTCAAACTGACCGCCATGCCCCATTTTTAAACAAAAAAATTAAAGGACGATTGGTTTTATTAGAAGTTCGATTATCAAAATTAATTTAAACTTGTAGACATCTTTAATTTGAGATAAACATTATATTTTAGGTTTGCTGTATACTCAGTAATAGTACCATAAGCTAAGAGTAAGCTAAATGTTAATGTAGACAGGAAGAAAGTACAATGTGAATGAGAGCATGAAGTTAAGTTGGGTGTTTTAGCCTGTTTTATAGGTTAGGTAATGAATATTCTGGCTTCGAAAAAGCTTGTACAAGTTATAAAGTACATGACGTACATATATTTGCAGAAAGCAAGACAACCGTTTCAGCCAATAAACGAAAGCTTATATTTGTATTTTTATTATCTTTTCTATGGTGTTCTTCGTATTTTGCAGATATGATATTACTTATGTTAATACCAAGAGTCATTTTTGTGTCATCATTTGGGTTTGAAAATGTTCTGTTTAAGTGAGAAATATTATAAACAATCAGCAGGTCTATGCGTCGTTTTAGGGGGAAATCTTTTTTTCAGGAAGGGTATACGATTCAAGTTAACTTTTAGACATCTTAGGAATGTCGAGAGTGCTACTGCAAGGTTGGTTATATGACGATAAGTTAGTTGGTTGTGGCCCATGATTCAGTGGCTAAAGGTTTGTCATTACAGCTTCTAATATAATCTTGAAAATAGTTTTATGATTGGTTTTCGTTAAACATACGCTATCATCAATTGGTTCATACTATGCAAATTCAGAAAAAGGCAATTCATACGGAAATTTGCTGGATAAAACACTCAGCATAACTCTTTTTCAGATGAGAACTGTTCTTCCAATTGCCATTTACGCACTAGCAACTGGTAGAGCCACAGGAGTCCTCAATAAAGGGGAATAATAATGTCAGGTCTATTCAGATAGACGTCTAAACGCCATAAAGACACAAAGAGTAGTCTTTCTTGACAATTTAACCATGTACGTGTGTATGGACATGTATGTTGTATTAGAATAGAGAAATAAATAGCAAATAAGAAGAAAGCGAAAGCAGCGCGCGCGCGTGTGCGTGTGTGCGTGCATAATAGAACATGGGCCATTAAACATGAAAACTGAAAGATGGATATACTGGGACGCACAGAGGCTAAGGACGCACAGAGGCTAATCGGCAGCCATCCCAGACAGGCAGTGAACTGATCACCATTGCTTGCCCCGCCATCTGCCAAGACAAGTGATCAAGCTGCAAGTAATTGATTCTTCAGTTCTGTAGCCTATTCGCAATCTGGTCCCATGTCCACAAAGCCTTTTTCAGTCTCAACTACCCAGAGTTGTGCAAGGTCTTCACGCACCATGAAACGGCCGTGTGTGTGGGGAGGGGGGTCGCGGGGTTTCAAGTCGCCGCATATCATATAAACTGTGTCGGTGTAAAACTAGGTAAAACACATTTAAGTACAAGACACATGCAGAAAAAGAATTAATAAAATACGGCTTTAATTAAG
>JAULCC010201536.1:0-12899 GCA_032358795.1 Nuttallia obscurata | reverse complement strand
TAAAGTCTTTGGTATGACCCGGCCGGGGATCGAACCCGCGGCCTCCCGCACCGAAAGCGGACGCTCTACCACTTGAGGTAACCGGGCGGTATTGCACTAGTTATATACTACAGATTATATAAGTAATGACCTCATTTCATTATGGGGACATCATTTGTATTATCAGATATACTTACCAAAGGTTTTCATCACAGCATTTGAAATGACTATAGTTAACAAACTTTTAGTCATGTTTCTGTTCTAAATATGCAAAGATAGATATATAGGGCAAATCAGTTCATTTGTACAAACACTAAATAGGATAAAAAATATGATCATATGAAACAATTTATAATGAAACACAGTGATCTAAAAATATTGTAATTCAATGATGTAATATAATTTGTTGAAGACAAAGAGAAAATGAAAGTTCTATTATAATTGTATCAAACACAGAAAAAAATAAAATAAAATGAGTCCTCTGTGATTTAGTTATCGGTTGTGTTGTATCTGAAATAGGATTTATATCTATTTGGCTAGGGGGAATATTAGGAGCTATTTATGTTTAGGTAAATATATTGTTCTGCTTGCTATATAGTACTGTATGGTCTGGTTAGCTCAAGTGGGAAAGTGTCTGCTTCCAGTGTGGGAAGTTACGAGTTTGATCCTCTGCCTGGTCAAACCATAGACTTAAAAATTGGTATAACTGGCTTTCCTTCTTTGGTGCTCCAGGTTTATAGGGTTTAGCATAACAACTGGTTTGTCTGTATCAGGATAAAGTGACCAGCTGGGGTTCAGCCCCCACATGTATCAGTCCTACACTGGGCACAAAAAAGAACCAGAATTCAACAGAAGAGTTCTACGTATCCTTTACCCAAGGCTGCTGCAAGGTTCAAACCCTAGCCTGGCTGGCCATAGATGCAGTCTTTGTACAATCTAATGTCTACCACAGCTGTTTTAAACCAGAGAGTTGTCAGTTTATTGTGAAAATACCAGTTAGTACTGCATGGTTAGAATACAGAGGGAGTAAGTTCAGGTTTACCCAGGTAACCTGCTGATAAAATGTCGTCTGCTTTAACTGTCATCTGCTTAGATTTTAAAATTCATCAGAATTGCTCAATATTGAGAAAAAATTGGCAGAGTGTCAAACAGCTCGGATCCTGATTAGATGTCAAGTTGCAAAGTTACTCGGCATCTAATCTGGATCCAAGCTGTTTTCAAATTCTATCAAGATTGCCCTTAGCAGACTAAATGAGTTTGTCAGCCCGGGTATAATGAAATATTCTGAAGAAAACTTCCTTCCAAAGAACGCATTTAATGGAGTGGTCTCAGAGTTGACAGATCTTTTTACCCTTTAAATGCTACTGTTTATATTGAGATTTCAGTACAGCTAAGATGAACCTGATACAGTATAACCTTTATTAAATGCCCCTGGGGGTATTACATTTCCAAAAGGGGGGCGTATATTAAAGCATTAACTTTTTTTTTATCTACACTTATTTTCGAACATTTTCTATTAAACAACTTCAGAACAAATGCAAGCATGGTTCTATGTTGTTATATGAATTAGAAAATCTTCATAACTTATCTTCATAACTAAGTCAAAAGTCAAAAAATATATATTTTTTTAAAGTAAAGGAAGTGGGGGCAAATTTTATAGAGTAGGGGTGGGGGCATTAAATAAAGGTTATACAGTATGTAATAAAAACGAAGATACAGCCTTCGTGCACTCACCCAGCATTAAAATAAAATAAGAAGTTTTGTCTTCTTACTTAAGATTACAGTCCATGTCATATTTTTAGGTAATTCTTGCGTAACAAAGCTTTCCGGCAACAAACACAGTCCAGACTCTGATCACATGCACCTAATGTATCCATTCTACATCTACATAGTCTAAAATGCATACAAATCCCAGTTTCCCATAATGACCCATGCAGTGTTCGTTAAAAAAAAACGGAAACCACAAAGTCGTTCACTGATATTAAAGGAAATTGCAAAAATGTTCCTTTTACCAGTTCTATTTCTCTAAAATTCGAAAATTTAGTGACATTGATGTCAATTGAATGTGAATTCAACACTTGCAGATATCAGACTTTTTGTTTGTTTGTTTTTGGGTGTTTAAATTATAACCGTATTGCCATCATATCACATAACTCAGCAGTTTCAATATTGTGGACCATATTGAAAATTGGTTTTCACCAAATATGTTATCCACTTTAAATAAAGTCGTTATTATTATTATTATTATAGTTTGTTTCTTAATGTTGAAAGCTTTGATGCCAGATGTCTCAAATGGAATTGTCCCATCTATGGACCTAGAGCAGTCCATTTGCATTTTATTGTGATTTTTTTTTTCTCTGAAGTTATTATTCTAATGGCCTGGTATAAATTACATGCATTCAGTATCTTCAGTGCTGTCTGAATGCTGTCAACATTCCAAATGCTTCTTCTGTTGTCAATGGCGATGAAAAGGCATAATTGAAGAAAAAAGAAGGTATTCACTCTGATGCAACAAACAAGCACACAAGACTACATATTGTTTTGTGTCTGCTTCTGGCCTAGCTGAATCCGGCAAATATAAATGAAAATAAGAAGCCATGCTATCAAAGGAAATAGAAAAACACTTATACGATTTAACAGAATTAATGAATTTTGCTACCAGTATCTAGGGTGCAGTTGATTGATCATGTCGCAAAAAAGATTTCTTACTTCTCCTGCTAAATTAAACATGGCCGCCATACTGTGAACTAAACAATGTTCACAAACAGTGAAAACCTTGAGCAGATGAAAAATTACAATTTGATTGTATTTTGCTGCAAAATTGTTATGCTTTTATTTTTAGGCTTAACCCCTGAAAATGATAGATATACTGGTGAATATTGCATGAGGGAAATGTCTACTTTTGAAATATAGGGGTGACAGTGAGATGAAAGAATTCTAACCGTGCGGGATCTGCAACAGTTCCTGACTGGCACCTGACTGTTTTTTTTGTCAGAAACACTTCCAAAATACTTTTAATTTAGCGATACCAATCTGTAGCGGGAGAATTTGATCCAAATTAAAGTGTAGATTAATGGGTGAAAGGGGTGATATCTGCTGAAAACTTGCCGTATAATCAGTAAATCCTATCGAATAATACTTCATCTTATCAGCTCCAGATGCACGGTTGCAGAATTTGTATTACTTGATAGAGTTTACAGGTTGGTTTTTGTTGATATTTGACAAAACCATATTTTTTAGACTTATCTTGTGTTTCACAGTTCTTGTGAGAATTTCTTATTTATTGAATTTTAGCTGCAGTCTAAAGGAACATTAAAATACTTACCATACCCAGTTTTGTTTACTGAAGAAAGGTCCATGTTTTTTTATGTAATGAGATGTTCATCATTTTCGAAGAAACAAAAAGTTGTCTGTTAGTATATTGTCTTGAAACCCTTTCAGTGCTGAATTGTTTGTCCGCTGGAAAAGTTTTCGTCTGCCAAAACTCTAAAATTTGCCTTTTCTGTGTAATTTTTCAAAAGTTATAGTCTGAGTGGCAAACAATTTGGATCTCAGATCAGACACCGCATTTTGCTGCGGCTGATCTGGATTCAATTTGTTTTCAAAGATAATCACTATTTGGGTCCAGCACTGAAAGGGTTAAATGACAAAAATCACATTTGGCATCATGCACTTTTCTATCTGCTATCAACGTTTTTCTATCAAACTTTTAACTTCAGACATCTTACTACGCAGAAAAAAGTTGCAACAGACAAAACAGCTTTCTAGATTATAAATAGAACTTCAATTTTACGCAAATGTAAAAAGCTGTGGAAATTCAGGAACTTATGTGCAACAAGGTTTGATATTTCACATTTGCTTCATTTTTTTAGCCAAACAACTAAACTGGCACAGAAAACTTACATTGTCTTATATTGTAAAGAAAACTTTTATATAGCATGGGCTGTATATATGTACAAATTTAAAATAGAGATACTTAACCCTTAGCCTGCTGGAAAAATTGTCGTCTGCTTAAATTGTCGTCTGCCTAGATTTTAAGATCCATTGGATTCCCCCAATATTTCAAGAAACTATTGGCTGAGTGTCAAACAGCTTGGATCCTAATTATAGGCCGAGTTATGCTATTTGCATATTCTATCACAGTCCCCCTTAGCAGGCTTGTTGAAAATTTGAATTGTGATATTATTTACTTGGGGAGGGAGCTGAAAATGATGTCACAAGTCATATGGGTTAACAACACTTTATATCCAAAACTTCAATCCTGTTAAATAAAAATTGCTTGAGAAAAAACTCAAATTAATGATCTCAAATCAGATGCCACTTTTGTTGGAGGCTGATCTAGATCCAAACTGTTTGCAAAGGTAAGCACCATTCGGGCCTAGCACTTAAAGGGTTAAGCTCTAACTGAAGGGTCACAAAAGTTTATTTGATTTTTTTTTAAGCCAGCCAATCAGATGGTAGCTTTCAAGATTTTGAAAGTATTTACATTTTAATATTTAGCAGATTCCAATAGTTATAACTATCACAGATTATTATTCTTACCACAACCACATGTATATACATCTGACAGTAAATAAACAGATGGCAGAACATCATTACTTACAAGAAATCAAACATTTTTGTAAATAAATGACTGATGTAACATGTTATCTGATTGGTTGATATATAAATAGCGATATTGGAAAACCTTTAAATTTGGAATAGATCAGAAATATGTGGTCTTTTCACAAGATCTTGTACTTTTTTCAAAAGATAGTGTACTTTAGTCACAAGATTGTGTACTTTTTCACAAAATTGAGTACTTTAGTCACATGATCATATACTTTTCACAATATTGTGTACTTTGATCACAAGATCATGTACTTTTAACAAGATTGTGTACTTTAGTCATAAGATCTTGAACTTTTTCACAAGATTGTGTACTTTGATCACAAGATCATGTACTTTTTCACAAGATTGTGTACTTTGATCACAAGATCATGTACTTTTTCACAAGATTGTGTACTTTAGTCATAAGATCGTGAACTTTTTCACAAGATTGTGTACTATAGCCGCAAGATAATTACTTTTTCACAAGATTGTGTACTTTAGTCACAAAATTGTGTACTTTTTCACAAGATTGTGTATTAAGTCATAAGATTGTGTACTTTTTCACAAGATTGTGTACTTTAGTCACAAGATTGTGTATTTTTTTCACAAGATTGTGTACTTAAGTCACAAGATTGAGTACTTTTTCACAAGATTGTGTACTTTAGTCACAAGATTGTGTACTTTAGTCACAAGATTGTGTACTTTTTTTTACAAGATTGTGTACTTAAGTCACAAATTGTGTACTTTTTCACAAGATTGTGTACTTTAGTCACAAGATTGAGTACTTTTTCACAAGATTGTGTACTTCAGTCACATTGTGTACCAGAGGTATCCTACAATAGTGAGGCATGTGCTTCCAGGAATTGTAAATGTACACAGGAGAGCTGATAAAAGGACTAGAATTTTGAATATGATCTCCAGGACTCAGGTGTCATGTAATAATTCATTGCATCATGTTGACGGTATAACCTCACTAAAGTGGACTGAAATAAAGCCATAGAGATTACCAAGAATGTGTGAACCTGCCATTCAAATTTATCAAATAAAATCTAGGAAACTTGACTTTTATTTCATGGTTTATGGCATTGAAATTTTCAAAGGCCGAAGCTATTCCTGTTATATATATTAATTAAGAAAATTCTGTTAGCACTGTATTAAACTGGTTTTTAGCCCCTACAAGCAACTAATAAAATATGAGTGTGTATTTCATGATAACAATTTCTTTTTTGGTATTTTGTGCTGAAAAACAAAAGAAATTAGCAGAAACAGAATTTAGTAATTGTGCCCGCATGAAGTTTTTTTTCCCCGTCCATCCATACATTTGTTACCCAATAAAATCTGAAAACAGAGATGAGAGTTGGCTGTCATTTTCAAATTAAGAAAAATATCCATATTTGATGTGCTTTTGCGGTTTGTCATGGCGGGAATGGACTTTGAAAATGACTGTTGCCATGGAAACTGAGAGGGGGCTGTCTGGGAAGGAAGTCAGATACCTGAGGGTTATTTTGTAATTAAATTTTCACCAAATTGTTTGCAATATTATTCTGAACATTGTAGTTGTTATGGTTACCACTCCATTGAGAATATTTGACTTATTACATGCATGGTGGCTGATTGTTAACCTTTAGCCTGCAATGGGCAACCATGATAGAATATGCAAACAGCTTGGATCCAGATAAGACATTAAGTAACTTGGCCTCTGGATCCAAGCTGTTTGACAGTCTGTGAATTGTTTCTCCAAATATCCTGATGAATTTTTAAATCTAGGCAGATGACAATTTAAGCAGACAACATTTTTTTAGCAGGCTATGGTTTAAGTAGTCTGTATTACCTGCCCCTGTTACCACATGTGTTATTATTTAAATATTGTGTGCAGGGAACCATAAGCCCTTTTGAACATGTGTTTAAAGCACTTTTTAACATGTGTATAAAGCACTTTTGAACATGTGTATAAAGCCCTTTTGAACATATTTATAAAGCACTTTTGAACATGCGTATAAAGCACTTTTGAACATGACATTTGTGTATTAAGCACTTTTGAATGTATGTACCATATGAAAAAAGTGCTTTATAAATGTGGTATTATAGTAGTAATAATGATAATTATACTCTGGTTCTACACAGGAACTGTAAACACTGGCTGTGACTCAAACCTGCAATCCAAGAATTGGCTAGCATTGGCTGAACTGGTGCTTCTTTTGAATTAAGACCAAATGTTTTGTTTTATTTCAGTTGTTGAGTTACTTTGCTTACATAACAAGATTAGTTGGCAAAATATTCAATACGAGATGAAAACAACCAAAATCAGCAGTGTAAAATTTTAATGAAATTTGGGCTTCCATCACATAGAAATTTTGTAAAACAACATTCCATTGTTTTCCAAAGTATTTCCTGTAAAGATATAAGGTACACTTCCCCAAAAAGTCCCTTTTCACACCTGGCTTTTATTTTAATTCAGTATTCATTAAATGCCTATTTTAGACATGAAATAAATATAGATATGCCATGGTAACCACACTTTAAATATTGTAACCACCAGACTTTAGATGATGATATGGTAACCATATGTGACCGTAATTACTTGATGGGAATAATGTATAACCAAATTCTATTTAATAACCATACTTTAAATATGAAATAATTTTTATTTATTGAGCATATGCCACACTTTAAATATGAAATAATGTTTTAACTACTACTTTGAGTGATGTAACCACACTTTTAATATGAAATAACATTATCTTAACCCTTTGCCTGCTGCAAAGATTTTAAATTTCATTAGAATTGCCCAATATTAGGAGAAACAATTGGTCGAGTGTCAAACACTTGGATCCTGATTAGATGCTGAGTTACTCGGTGTCTAATCTGGATTCAAGCTGTTTGCAAATTCTATCATGGTCGCCTTTAGCAGGCTAAAGGTTAATGGAAAAATTGTAATCACACCTTAAATATGAAATAAAGACTACTTAATGGGAATAATATAACCACACTTTTTTATATCAAGTGCAAAACTTGAGTGCAGAGTTGGAACTACTCATAAGACCATATTGACCCTGTGAACCTGATTGGATAATGTGAAATGTTAAATTTTTATGAGAAAAAAAAATAAAGCCAATAAAATTGGTGAGATTTATCGCTAATGTCCTGATCCTTATAATAGCTAAAACTGTCAGACTGTAATTTACATCAATGACTTTACCTCCCACAGATTTGTTTGATGTTGTGTCTCTTCCTAGAATTTTCAATCCTTCATCTTTTAGTAAAGATTAACCATATTTATATTTAATCTGATGTTTCTGGATCAAATTTTGCAATAAAGTATCAATAGCTTTGATAAATGAATGATAAATTAGCTGGTTTTCAGTAAGATATGAAAATAATCATATGATAAAGCTGTGTAGTTGTGAATCCAGTCCTGTGGTTTATTTTAACTGGAAATATTTCTCAGTTCATCCACTTTAAAGAAACTTTACAGTTCATTTACTTTTCGCCTTGAAACATTTGGAAAAAAAAGTCAAGACACAGAGAGCGCTCGGGTCAGGAACCACACACCTTACAGCACTTCAACTGGAATGTCTCCTAACTTGAAAGACCATGATTCAATTTCTACCTAATTTTAGGGGCACTGACGTAACATATTATTAGCAGTATTACAATACTGACTAAGCCTAAATTTTAGCAGCACTAACTAAACCTAATTTTGGCATCACTAACTGAATCTAATTTAAGAAGTACTGACTACTTGCAACCTTACTTTAGCAGCACTGAAAATAAACCTTATTTAAGCAGCACTGACTTCACCTTATTTTGACATCACTAACTAATCCTAATTTAGACAGTATATGACTAAAACTAATTTTAGCAGTACTTACAAAACCTAATATTTGCCACACTGACTATAATAAGCCTTATTTTTTGCATCACTGACTAAACTTATTTTAGCTGCAATGACTGAACCTAATTGAGTAACACTGATTAAGTCTAATTTTAGTAGAATTGAATAAACCTAATTTTAACAGCATTGACTTAACCTAATTTTAGCAGCATTGACTTTACCTAGTTTTAGCTGCACTGACGTAAACTTATTGAGTAACACTGATTAAGTCTAATTTTAGCAGCATTGAATAAACCTTATTTAAGCAGCATTGACATAACCTAATTTAAGCAGCATTGACTTAACCTAATTTTACTAGCACTGACTAAACTTATTTTAGTACAACTGTCTAAACCTTGTTTTAGCTGCACTGACCTTGACATTTAATCTATAGGCATAGGTGATGTGTGCCACATGCTTTTATTTCATTGATGACATTTGAGGCAAGTTTCTTTAATCCCATCATATTTATGACCAATATCCAAATAGTTGTCATCTGCTGCCCACCTCCTGCATCAACAATGACACTTGTCACTATCCAATAACCAGGATTTTTGAAGACAAAAAGAAGAAAGTTAAAAATTTGACTAAATAAGATTAAACTTGAGTCGCAAAATGGTATGTAATTATTTTGGTTCCTGGCTTAAGTGTAAATAAGGATAGAAAACTATGGCGGAGTTGGACCACCGACTATTGTTACTGTAGTACCACTATTGTCAAACATAACTCACTCTAATTAGCGGATGTGACATCAATTTTTTAACTAGAGGTTGACTAACATATGAAGGCTATTTCCTCTAGATCCAAAATGGCTGTGAAAGAAATACATAGAAGTGCACTATAATTCTGGATAAACAAAATCGGATACTGAATTAAACTTATTACTCTTTGTCGAATTTGAGTATATATGGCTGATATATTTTATTTCTTAGCAATTGTGATGCATATACATGTACTATAAATTTACCCTGGCAGATAATTCACTATTGAAACTTTTTTGTCTGGCGTTGCCATGCTTGTTTACTATTGTGTCAACTAAAGTATGTTCGATCACACGCATGTGCAGATAGACCTCCTGTTTGTTCCCAAACTAGACTCATAATAGTTGCTGATCGAACTAGGCCTCTGTGTTTTATATTGGTTCCATGCTTAACTTTTTAGTAGCAAAGGGAAACTGATATTTATATTGGTTCCCTGCTTCAGTTTAGATAAGTAAAAGACACTATGTTATGTATATTATATTGGTTTCCTTTCCTGTTTTGATTCTTGAAGATGGTACATGGGATAAGTATTGCTAATAGTATTTGAATTAATGCAGTTAGCTATAGCTTCATTAACCTTTAGCAAAGTTAAAGATTATTAGCAAGCAATCAAAGGAAGGAAATTCCTGTTTAATTGAACAAAATTTCAAGACAAATTTAGTTTAAATTGGTAATTTCTGGAAAGGTTTTGTCACAGTCTAAGTTGTGACAAAGACTGCTTCAGGAGTTCCCAAAATTAATCCGGCAATGATGGTTCTCCGGGCGTTCAAACTTAATTGGCTGAGAGAATATGATGCTCGAAGACGTTGACGAAGACGGTGATGGGGAGATAAAAAAAAACATGAGCCTCTAAGCTGCAATGTCCCTGACTAGAAAGGTGGGCAGTACTTCTGAAATTTTGTCTCAGGATGCAGTCTGACGTCTGCTGCTGCCGAATTAATAGTGCTGGAATTATTTGCCATGGCAGTTTGGCAAATATAGAGGAGTTTGATCTGTTCTGACAGGAATTTAAAGCCACTCAAACTAATGAAATGTTAGGCTGTTTTGAATTGACTTAACGTTTTCTGACGTGTGTAATTTGACTTGTATTTTATTTACATGTGTTATGTCCTGTGTAATTTGACATGTTTTTATTTGTGTGTGTTTTGTTTTATATGTTTTAGACTTGTATTTATTTACAGGTGTTTTGTATTTTGTGGTTTGACTTGTATTTATTTACATGTGTTCTATTTTATGTGATTTGACCTGTATTTAATTCATGTGTTTTGTATTATGTGATTTGACCTGTATTTATTTCATGTGTTTTATTTTATGTGATTTGACCTGAATTTATTTCATGTGTTTTGTATTATGTGATTTGACCTGTATTTATTTAATTTGTTTTATCTTTTGTGATTTGACCTGTATTCATTTACATGTGTTAACTTATGTGATATGACTTTTATTTATTTCATGTGTTTTGTCATATGTGATATGACTCGAACGATTCAATTCTAACAAGAAAGGGGTTTATAAGGTTTATAATGCAATGGCATTCTAATTATGTGTTAATCCCTTGCAGATAGGCTAAACAAAAAAGTTTCACCATTGAACAAACAATAAACTGATTTGTTCAAACTTACAATTTGCTGACAATGTTGATTGTCACAATGTCAAGGTCAGATTTAATATCCAGCCACATATCTCTGTTATCAGTAGAGTTATGGTCCTTTGTTGATGTTTTTTAGCTCTACTACTGGCCAAAGGCGTGGCGTGGTGGCCGTTGTGCATGTGTGCCTGCATTAGTGTATACATGCGTCCATAAACAGTAGTTTGTTTAACCGATAAAGTGTTTAGTTTTGATTATATCTTAATCAAACTTATACAGTAGTTAGATATCCATGAGAGCTCAGAAATTGTCAAATTTTGCTATAAGTCGGCTTGTTTACCTAATTTAGTCTTCAATTTTTTAACAAATCTTCACCAATTTTAAGTACACATACCCTACCGTGTATGAAGAAATTTTTAACCCTTAGCCTGCTAAGCACAACTGTGATAGACTTTGTAAACACTTTGGATCCAGATAAGCAGACGACAGGTTAGGCAGACGACATTTTTTCAGCAGGCTAAGGGTTAAACAGTTAAGAGCTGTTTCAGGGGAGAGTATGCACTGTTCGCTATTTAAAATACAAGTTGAATAAAGCAAAAATCTTTCTAAATCTTCAAATTAAAAAACTTATGAATGTTTAGAATTAATCATAGACTGTCAGTTATGGATATTCTTCAGCAGGTTAAAAATGATATTTTAGCCAATTTATGCCATGTCAGTTTTTCACTTTTGTTCACAGATTTCCAAGTTACGGTAAACTTTATCGTTGAAAATATCAGCATAAAAGTCACAATCTGACTGTTTCAAAATACATCAAACAAAAATTCACTGACACTGTCTGTGATATAAACAGAAAATGTGCATTAGCTTTAATCACAGGAAAATGGAATAATAATCAAAACGGAAATTGCAAAAAACTCACATGAAACAAAACATCATAAAACATCTACAGTATACACCAAGGATATATTATAAAGGTTTCAACTGTTAATAAACATCACAATTAACTAGAATATGCTGCTCAAAGACTATTTTGGTTGAAATTAATGAATTTATGTCATGAAAGGCTATTTTTATCAGGCTTGAGAAAGTCACTCACTGTCTCTATCCTCTTAAAGTTTTGTATCAACACTATAATTCATTGTAATGTTCCTTATATGGAAATATCAAGGTTTGTTTTTTCTTATAAATATCAATTCTTGGAAATAGATAGTAGCCATTGTTTCTATTTCAGTAAAGATTTTTATCATTCCCGCTCATTACATCATCACACCTTTTCAATACCTGTAATTTAACTTTAATCACCAGTACATCTGTAACATATCTTTAAATATCAGAAATGTACATTAATTAAAGTACAAAATAGAACAGAATTTGTTTAAATTTTAATTTGAGGTATCACTTAGACAAGATATGAATGTCAGATAAATAATCAATGATTGTACACATTCACAGATCACACTTTAACACAATGGTACATTACAATGATTGAAACATGAAACTCTTTTAATTTGAAAATAAAGGTTTAAGTTGATTGGTTAAAAACGGTTTCTATTGACAACAGAAGGCTTAATAAAATTTTCTCCTAACAGTGACAGATAAAAACAGTTTGCCATTGACAACAAAAGGGCTAAATAAAAATTTTCACTTAAAGAAAGATAAAAACAGTTTGCCATGACACTGAAAGGGCTAAATAGAATTTGTCACTAAATGTAAGAGATAAAAACAGTTTGCCATTGACATCGAAAGTGCTAAATAAAACTTGTCACTTACAGTAAGAGATTGAAACAGTGTGCCATTGACAACAAAAGGGCTAAAAAAAATTTGTCACCTACAGTAAGAGATAAAAACAGTTTGCCATTGACATCGAAAGGGCTAAATAAAATTTGTCACTTACAGTAAGAGATAAAAATAGTTTGCCATGACAATGAAAGGGCTAAATAGAATTTGTCACTTACAGTAAGAGATAAAAGCAGTTTGCCATTGACATCGAAAGAGCTAAATAAAATTTGTCACTTACAGTAAGAGAATGAAACAGTGTGCCATTGACAACAAAAGGGCTAAATAAAATTTGTCACTTACAGTAAGAGATTGAAACAGTGTGCCA
>JAULCC010201425.1:0-12899 GCA_032358795.1 Nuttallia obscurata | reverse complement strand
GGGTTTCGAACCCACAGTGGTGAGGGGCTGAGAGATTGCAAGTCAACGACTATAACCACTCGGCCACGGAGGCCCCTGCTTAGAAAGTCCAAACAAACAAATAGACAGGTGTCCTATAGTCAGCCCCCGTGGTGAAATAAAGAATGAGAGCGGCCTGTAGGTATTGTGTTGTATACAACATAAAAACAAGAAAAGTATTGATGCAAAGCATCAAAGGTCGCCGCTAAAGAATTGAACAAGAGCAAAGGAAATTAAGAGAGAGGGGGGGGGGTATCCTTTGACTATGACTCCTAGTAACCTAATTAACTTAGGTTTATTCGGTCACAAACAGACAGACAGTCAGAAAATATTTTATTACGATCTATACATAGTACATCGTCATTACAAATTATACATCAAATATAATTAACAAAGTCGTGTATAAATGTTTGGCACATTATATATATATATCAAATTTGCACGTGTCAGGTGAAGAAGATGTAGACAAAAAACTAATTTGATACATAAATAATTATTTAAATAATAAATAGTTATTGTTAGAGTTATTCAAGATAAAAGAAATAAAATATTTCGAGGCGAGAATGTAACTTTTAAGCAAAATATTATAAAGCTAAATGATTATTTAAACAAATTTTGTTATAGGCAAGATCACATTGTTAAACAAAATATCATACACATATATAATTAGTGCAGTCTTATATACTATTATATGTACATGTATTTCATATCCATCTACACGACTTGAATAATAGAATATATAAGCGTACGCTAAACAATAACTGGGAGTAGAAGTGATTCGGCTTGTAGACGTGTTAATTTCTATGACGTGATACCGGAACTATTTTTCTCAATAAATAACACAATTTTGAGACGACTGTATGAAACTAAAAGCATTAAAATTATCTTTTTTTCTCTCTCTCGATATGTACATCATGATCTATAAAGAAGTATCGAATAAAAACAAAAAGTTTTGCGGTCGAGCATCGAACGAACGCGGAGATATCGAAATATTCTGTCTTTATAAATGTTTTATATACATACATATTTTAACTCAACGTAGCGAAGATAAACAATTATGCGTAGACTGGTTTCAAATATTTCATTAGTCAAATCAGAACTTGACCGTTTGAAATCGTGTACCACATGAGGGAATAATTTAAAAAGATTTTAGAAAACAAATAAACCAAACAATAAAAACATACTACAAATTCTTCTTCTGTAAAACTTTATTGTCAGTAGGCATCTTGCATCGAATAATCTTGGGGGAAGAACAACAACTAATGTGCCCCTCGACGTACAGAAAAATATCATTTTTCAGACAGTACGCCGCACTTCAGTGCGGCGACAATGATGTACAGTAAAATGTATCGAAATAACATCGCTTTAGTCATTGCTATAGCTTAAAATGTGAGTATGTATGTACGCTTGAACTTTTACAATAAAAACATCTAACGTCAAAGTGACCATGCGAAATTTGTAGCAAATCACTTTAAACACATTTTATTAATTAGCGGCATGGTGTTAATATCGTTTAACCTTGCTTTCTACGACTTTAAAAAATAAAGTCATAAATATATCTTACTGAATGCAAAACATGTAAAATCATTGTCTAGCGTACTTTGGTTAATTTTTATTTATCATCAGAGCTGTGATTTTATAATTAGTCTTCCATTGTGTAGTAAAAAAAGTCGTTGACATTTAACTAATATAACCTCCAATTAAATGAATATCATAAAACTCGAAACTTTCCCTCGGAGCAAATTCAAAAGTATACTTTTCTCATATATATGTAACTTCACAAACAGACAATGGTTGATGCTACACCCCCCCATGTGAGATTTAAATACAATTAGCTTCAGAACTTTCACAGGAGACTGGTTTAACGAGTTAACACTCCCCACACACTTTGTATGACATCCCACACACTTTGTAAGATATTAGAAGAAGTCTCTCTCATTAGTTGCACTCATGCAAACACGTGAATGACATAATTCACAAAACCCTGTTCAAAATAATGGAAAAGTCTTCTCTAAATATGTAAAGTACACCCCTTGCAAAAATTCAAGTTCTGCACAGCTTAGGCAAAACATCTTAAGGTTTTGTAAAAAAGATTTGAAATTAAGACGATCTGAAAATACTTTATTAGCACATAAACTTACCTCTGTGTAATTAAACCTATGACTTAAAACTCATAATACACCATTGTACGTATATTATCGATAGTCATCAAATAATGTAAAAATTATCATATAGAAGAAGGATGTTTGTTTGTTTGTTGGATTTACGTCACTTTCTGCCAGCTAAGGCTAATGGACGTCCCAGAGAGAGGGATTTGTAAATACACAGATACACTTCCGTAGAGAGCTATGGTTCTTTAAGTGCCCAATGTTTGGCACTGATACACGTCGGGGCTGAGCCCCGGCCGGCCACTTAATCCTGACACCGACACACCAGTCGTAATGCTAACCCTAAGTTCTGAGCGTCAAGGAGGGACGCAATTATTACCATTTTAAGAAGGCAGTACACATCACTGGCAGGAATCTGCTTCGGCCGAGAATCGCCAATGCCCAAGATATCCTGATACAGCCTTTCAAACCTGATTACATAGTTTGTCTAAGTAACCTTCCAAAAACAACAAAACAACTAGCCTGAGGTACTTTATTTTGGGGGTTGCTTCAGCCCTCTCAAAGCATTTGTTATAGTCTCGAAAACTGGTGGCGAAAACAGTCAAAATCATACACTTTCCGATGAAGAAAAAAATGTTTTGTAGCATGACAGCCAACAATAAATTGCATTTAGCTTTCTCGATGTGTACCTACCTCAAATTTGTACTCCAAATTTGATAAAGCCAGCAAATGTAGTTTCGTATTTTTCATTCACTATCCTTCTATAACTAACCAAAGGTCATGACCTTTGGCCATAATCTCATGTAAACATGTGGCACTACAAGATTTTAATAAAGAATAAACAAGGATAATTATTACTCATGTAAAAGTCTATGCAAACATGCACTTGATTTAAATTAATGATTTTCTCCGGGGCCAATGCGTAAATTTTGCTCGCTACCGCCGCCTTAAAGTTTTTTGGTATGAACCGGCCGGGAAGCGGGCGCTCTACCATTGAGCCGACCAGGAGGTTGAAGAAGGGTGTAAACATTGAGATATTTGTGTATTAATTGATCACACATTCTTGTTTTATCACATGACGTTGCATATTTCCGGAGTAATATAATAATCATGTATTTTCTTATACAAACGACACGTAAAATATAAGAACCGATGACGTCACAAAATCAATAAGAAAAATCTTATAAAACTCTTGTTGTATTGTCATTTGATACAAATAATATAAGAATGTTTTCACTTTATATAAAATTTTCGTCATGGAACCTTTATTAAGCTCGCCAAAGGCTCGCTTATAAGGATTCCTGGACTCGTCTTATATAAAGTGAAAACTCATCAGATATCCTCTATTTATGTGATAAATAGAATATTACATTCGTGTTTTTTATTGCCATTTTCAGTAGACTAGTTGCCTAAAGTCTAAATGACGCTCGCCAAAGCTCATAACATATTGTTTTGGTCAACTTGTTAACTAAAAATGGTAAAATAACCCACTCATGAAGGATCCTCTATTTAAAACTCCATGACTTACATGCTTGACAAGAAGTATGTATGGTCATTGTAGCTTTTGGATGAAATTTGGTCTTCATGTCTACCTCATCTATTTTTCTCACAGCCACAAAAATATTTGTGAGCAAGGGAAAATAATACTGAAATTTCTAACAATCCAAAAATATAACTTTGATGTATACCGGGTGGATGTTTAGAGTTTATAATGTTGGCCTTATATTGGTATGGGGACATCTTTAATGATATAATCACATCTTATTATTTCAATCGTTTCAAGATGTGTGGAAAGTAACAAAGAGAAAGAGATACAAAACAACAGAGAAAGAAAGACAAGTATTTAGAACCAGAATGGTAGAAAGGGAGTTTTTTCATAAATGTTACGGCGAGGTTACCCTCGAGCAACCTTTATTAGTGTAACAGTACTTTAATAGTATTTAATTAGTATTGCAATAAAAATCGACACAATTAAATAAAAGAAGTATAAATATTTAAGTTGTTGACATTTGTTTCTAGAGCACTTTAAGCTGTTTTGCTATGCTAATAAAGTTAAGTTCAAGTAAACAATTTCATTTTTACCGATAAACAATACAACAGCAAGTGGAATATTGATCGGTAAAGTATGGAGTTAAGGGTATTATTGGCATTTACTGACATCTGTTTGTTAATGTCACTGTTAATTTAAAATTTCCGTGACACTAGTGAAATAAATGCTCATTTTGTTAGCCTTTGATGTCTTATAGACAAACCATTTTGTTCAACAAACACAGGTTGAACTTTTGTTTGAAATACTTGAAAGTGGACACTCGTAAACTGTATTACATGCGTTCAACATATTGTATTTAATTACTGTTCTGGAGTGTACCTAAAGGTCATATACATGTACCACTCAGTGCAAAATTACTATTATTAAAATTGTCTACGTGATAGATTTCTTCGCTGTATGTCTTATTATTAAATATGCTCACTTTAAAAGTGATTTTCTTCATTGCGTACATGTATACTAGAGCCTTGGTCACGCCCGATTCCACAGGCGTAGCGAGGTATTCAAGAAGAGATGTTGGGGTTGTCTTTGCTCCCCACCCCGAGGGTAGCCGTCGAGCACAACGTAAGTTCAAGCTACCAAACCCCGTGTAGCCTTCATTTTCTTACGTGGAGAAAAAATGGATCTTTAATTCGTGAACCAATTAGTTAAGATTGTTTAAGTCAAATTGCAACCGTATTCAAGATTAGGTAGAAGATTTTTTAAGACAAAAAAACACACTAAAATTTTAGTTTAAGACGTGATAAAATTCCACGGTATTATGAAGCATATTGTTATTGAAATCACTGCATTTATCTACGAATATCATTATAATGAAAATGATACTATACTGCATGTGAAAGCTTATTGTGGATGAAGTTAGCTAACAAATTTCTTTTAAATAACTGAATCTAAGTCCTATCATGCTATGCGGACACCTTAAGCGTTTGAAAATATGTTTCAAATGTCATAGCCCTATCAAAAGGTTGTATGTACTTATGAAATCTCAAGTTCTAAAAACATTCTCTCTGGCAGACTGCTTATATAAAGTAATAAGCATATTTAATGTTTCGTGCTTGAATACACTGGGCTGGATTAATACATTGTGTTGTTGGACCAGTTTAATGCAGTATAGCTGAAATGTTGAATCTGTGGAATGAGATAACAACTCATCTTATGGAAAGAAATTAATTTAAACAAACAATCCATGGTTTTCTGCTATGCCAGGGTATAAATGTTGACGTCATGGCAAAGATTGTTTACCTAACGGATAAAGTCTCACCTTGATATCAAAAATGATATCTCGATAAATTGAAACCTTATTTGATTAGTTAATTACTTATCTGAATTGTCCATTTCAAGCGATATTGCTTTTCAGTGTATAGTGAAATTGACCACTAGTTCCATATTTTCTTTTATATTTAGACTTTCCTTTGTATATAAATTAACGGCCGTTACCGAAGCGGGATGTTTTGTTTAAATACCCCAGGCTTTGATCACAGAAGAACAGTGGAATAACCGGGTATATCAGCATACCCGTAAACAGTTTATTCAAATAAGGTATCAACGATAAATATTTGTTTTACTTTTGAATTAACAATGCGAGTGCCTGTCCGTCCTAAAGGACACGGGGTTTAAAGTCATTCTTGTCAACCCTGTCGTTCGATTAAAGCAGAATTTTCGACCTTTATCAGTTCCGAAAATTATCGACTCTTACGAAATCAGAAATTATATAAGTTTATAAGTTTAATTAGTGAAAGCACTTAGGGTTACACAATCGAACATGGTAGACAGTAATGTTGAACCTTTAACCTGGACTTCGTGAACTTGTTAAAGACCTTGCGTGCGTGGTAATGTTCGGAGCAATTTGAAGGAGTTTGGCTGGAGACTCAAGCATGACTTAGAATTGGCTAACTTGTAATTCTAGTTCTGAACAAAAATCTCTAACGGTGTATCTTTGTTTTATATCTCTTTCTTCAAGTAAATTAAATTCATCGTGTACATATCAACTAGATTAAAGAATTTTATCCTATTTCATACTGTCACTCAGTTCGGAAAGGATATAAGTACATTTTACAAGGTTGTTTAGCCATCTTATAGATAAGACAGGTACAGTAGACCACCCGGTTAGACCAGTTTTGCAATGCGATCCCCGCCTGAGTCAAACCGAATTCTTTAAAATTGGCAGTAATGGCATATCCTCAAAAGCACTCAGGATTTGGGGTTAGCATTACGACTGGTCCGTCGGTGTCCGGAAAAAGTGATCGGCTTTGGTTCAATGTCCCGTGTACCAGTGCTATACGAACGGGAAAGTAAAATAATGAGAGAGTTCAAGGCTACAGATGAACTATCTTTATCTAACTAATTCCAGCTCTCTGATTCTCTGAGACGTCCATAGATTGCATAAATGGACGTTAATAAGCAAACACACTGGTACCCCTGAATACGCCATTGCATTGATAAAACAAGGGAGAGAAACTCTATAAGACTTGCTCTTCCGTTTTAATCAATTATGTGTTCTATTTATGTTGTTCCTATTTCTGAAGTAAAAATATGTTAAAAAAACAAGGGAGATAAGCGTTATATCCTTTAAACCAATAGCTGCATGCTTTTGCCGTTATCTGCTCTTATACGATATATAAGAAACTTGGGTAAAAACTGTTGCACCGGTTTGAAGTTTAAACTTGCGCAACATTTTTTTTGACCGTTGAACGGAGCGCTAACGCGCTGGGGCGATGGCACTAATTGACTTCCGTACCTGCAGGTTCTATGTACCTCTATTTTTATATCAAACCATCTTCTCGAGTCCCAATGATAAGTATTGCAAATATTGCAATTGTCGGGACGGTGATCTAGTGGTAAGACGCAAGATTCGGGATCGAAGGGTTTGATTCCCGCCCGGGCCATCGGATTTACAAATGGGTATTTGTGCACATTTGTGTAACACAATGTAACGTGGCTGCAATTTGCGTCATAACGGCCGACTTACAAATTGATGATCGGTGCTCAATATGTAAAATAGGGAAAAGATGTGTAAATCACCTTTGAACGTATTTTCAGTATGAAAATGGTGCTATAGAAATGTGGTAACAAGATAAGAATACGCGATCTCAGACCGGAGACACACTCTTTAAGGGCAAAGGTCCAGTGAAATAATTTATTCAAAGGAATTATTGTTTGCAATGATATGCATGTTGTACAAGTCGCCAATAAGATATGTTATGTTCTGTTAATTTCCCAATAAGCTATGCTCTAATTAGGTCCTGTTGTGTGGGTTGCATGGGGGTGGTGATGGGGAGGGGGAGGGGAAGTATTACAAAAGAATGTTTTACCAGTCACTCAATTCAATCAACTCAAGTTTTCTTGTCAAACAAAACTACACCAGTATAGCAGTAAACTGGTGTTAATAACATGTCTGTATTGGGAACAAATAGTTCGCTTACCTTCTGAAATAAGCAAGGTAGTGACGCAACTGAAGTTCGGTACATGCTAGGCGTAAGGAGAACATTATTTTGTATGTATCCTTAAATGTGTATATATATATAGAAATGAAGATATTCTAATGCATAATCATCTTAGTTTTCATTAATATAACTTGGTCAGTAGAATTATTACGTTAAGGAACACGGGACTACTTTTTGTGAATATTGACCTGGATCCGGAAGGAGTTAATTGGTTCGTAAATTATCTACTGACCTATTCTATGCAAAAAGCGAAAATAAATTGAATATTTATATGTGGAAGTACATTAAGGTAAGCAACAATAATCGAAAATTAATTCTGACTTAATACATTTTGTACAGCAGACCTTATTCAAATTATTTGCAGACAAAATACGCATTAAATTACTCTGTCCGCAGCACGTCTTCCTGTTGAATAATGCGTAGATAGCTCTTAATGTAAAAAAAGTCTATTTATAGTGATAGAGCCAGACGAAACGTGTCTTTGGATTTAGAAATAAATTGTTTTCACTTTGTTTGTTTTACATACTTTTTACTTCTTTGAGTGAAGCGCCTTAGAGGACACTGCAACATTTCCCATGATAATCACAACAAGCACAGCTGAAAATTAGAAAATTAAAATGAACATTTTTTCAAAGATACAAATTCTGAAATAATTCACATTAGACAAGTCTATAGCGGTTCTTGTCAATAAGATCGCTCTCATTGTGTTCGATTGTCCAGATTACAAGTGGCTTTGTAGGGGATACCGTGACCACAGTTATTTAATTTAAACTGCTACTTATTAAATCACCCTAGCACTGTTAACTCACACCTTTATAAAATTATGTTCACATTGTGTAAACCTACCGAATCAAATGTCTATTTATATTAAACAGACTATACAATCCATATTTTGTACTTTAAACATGCAATGTATAATAATTAGTACAGGTGTCATATACCTTGTACCTTCTGGAGATGACTTAAATAGGTTTCGGCTGTTGTCCAAGCAGTTTCATTTTGAATAATATATTGTTTAAATCAGTAATAAGAGTCTAATTGTGTGATTAACGTCAAAGATCCCTATAAATTTCACAGACCCCCTAATTTTCCGTTTTCGGTCAATAACAGACCAAAAAACTAATAATATTCTAACCATAAAACATGGAAAGTTCCGATAGTGATAAATAATGTTTGTTTTTTAAGGAATTTAACGTCGCTTTAACAGTGTTTCAGTCAAATCGCGACGTCTAGCTCATTACAGGTGGAGGAAGACCCCGGGGGAACTCTGTACACTATTTCAGGCACAGAGTGCACCGGGATAGAACCACCGACCTTCCGCAAGCCAGCTGGAAGGCTTCCTCACTTGAAAATCCGAAGTGACCAGATCGGGATTCAAATCCATAGCGGTGAGGGGCTGAAAGATGGCAAGTCAATGACTATATCCACTCTGCGACGGAGGCCCCTAGTGATAAATAAAAAACATACAATCACATGACATAAAACAGTCGGACAATGATAAATAAATCATAAAACACATAATTCAATCGCATGGCATAAAACAGTACGACAGTGATAAATAAAACACAAAACATACATAATTCAATCACATTGCATAAAACAGTCGGACAGTGATAAATAAAATATAAAACATACATAATTCAATAACATGTCAGTAAACAGTATGACAGTGATAAATAAATCATACAACATACATAATTCAATCAGATGGCATAAAACAGTCCGAAAATGATAAATAAAACATAAAAATACATAATTCAATTTCATAGCATGAAACAGTCCGAAAGTGATAAATTAAACATAAAACAGACAATATTCAATCACAGTGCAAGAAATAGATCGGCAGTGGAAACAGCACAAATATAAATCCAGAAAAATGTCACATGAAAACTTTGATAATATACCTGCATTTATGAAACACAATATAAGAAAATACCTCTATTGTGCACAATGAAAACACAATAGTCTGATGAAGGGAAACGTAAAATATACTAACAAACAAAACCTGAATGGCGCAATTGAGTTAAAGAAAGGCACACTTTAAAACGTAACGTATGTATCGTTTAAATTCACAAAAAAACAACATTATTTAAGTGAAACAGTATCAATCTATGAACTTACACTTTGAAATCAAAATATTTGTCAACATCATAGACGTGCAAACAAAATGATGTTTAAAAAGTAAAACATAATACATAATGCTGTCTTAAAGGATTTCCCTATACATAATGCTGTCTTAAAGGATTTCCTTAAGACTTTTGCGTTTTTAAAGAGAGTTAAAAGCAAATTAATCCGTTGTATGTTTAGCTAAAAATAAACTCATGTGGAAATTTTGTAACTATTGTGTGAAAAATAATGTTGCAAAAACGGCCGTGGCCGATGTTATTCGTCTGCGATTTAGAATGTATTCGTCAGTGTTTTAGTTCCGTTACTTTCCGATGATTTTCCGATATCATACGTGTCTATCCGGTCATTTCGCACAGTCTCTTTGCTTGCGCCGATATTCGGAATGTATTATGGATATTCTTGTAAATCCCCGCCAGATTCAAATGGTTGTTGTTGTCGAATACAAGTCTTCAATATAAATGAAATTAGAAATCGTAAAAATGTTTTATGGTCATATTCTAAACTTTACCAAGGTGAGATACCAACTTTGTCTTATTCTTAGTATTTACAATACTTTTGGGGAGAATCATGAAAAACTCTTTAGATCTATCAAAAGTTTTAAGGAAATCCCCTTTAAAAGGTTGTTTTGATAATTTTTCAAACGAAGTTCTAAAGTTAACATACATCACCATATTCAGATTCGATCACTCTTTTAAGCCCACGGTATTTTGGCAGATATTACAAAATGTGTGGTTATAATGAGTCTGTAATACGATTCTTTGAATACGCCTTGGAAGAGCAATACGTTTCCTTGATAATGATCTGTAATCAGTAAATTGTTCCTAACGGGCACATTACATG
Source organism: Nuttallia obscurata (assembly GCA_032358795.1). Lineage (NCBI taxonomy): Eukaryota > Metazoa > Mollusca > Bivalvia > Cardiida > Psammobiidae > Nuttallia > Nuttallia obscurata. The sequence goes on along the minus strand of JAULCC010201425.1, from coordinate 2,316 downwards.
CGCCTTTTCTGTTCGTTTCTAATTGCATTAGGGATATGATGACAATACAGGGTGTTGTTACATCCACATTATCTCCCTGGTGCAGATTCCTGCAAATAATGTCGGTGAAATACCAAAATTATCTGTGATTTGAAATATTTTTTTATTCGCCCTTTTTTATTATTTCGCAATGTTTTTTTCTTCAGTTTTTGGTAACATAAAGCTGAAAGTACATTATTTTATATTCGCCGTCTTTTTTCTTTTAACGGCTAATTAGTTTCTATCTTCTTGTGCGGTTTACTCTTAATTTTTAAAAGTAATATTTCATAAGCAACAATTGGTGCTTCCAAATAGTATATCATTAAGTTTAAGCATAAAACGGGAATTGAAACTGGTTAATTTGAATAAACGCTTAATTTTACACATCGTATATTCACTGGCGTTTTACATTGAATAAAATTGTTTATGATAAAATATATACATAATGGGTCAAACAATGGAACAAGACGTATTTGACAAAATATAATAATTCTGAAAAGATCAGATAGTTATATAATGAGATCCTCGAATGTAATTCTGTATCTGGGTATTATATACAGCCAAAGTAACACACATGCAGGGATAACCTTGAAAACATACTAACGGTACTAGTTTGTTTATAAACAGAGATGAATGTTTGCTTTGACAGGTTCCATTTTTACAAAATGTAATGATAATTCGTCAAACATAATTAATATTTTACAACTCAATTCAATCTGCCTTTGACAGTGAGTAGTTTTGATCCCAAAACATGCAGCATTTCGGTCTACCCCTGCCATTAGAATAAAAACTGTATATCATGTCTAGAGTTAAGAAACCATTAGTGGTTCTGTATTAATGTGAAAGTTCTGATTGTAACAAATTGCAGTTACATGTACATAAATACCTCCAACATACGTCTTATTTGTTTATGCCATTTTAAATCATACACATTTTATTTTGAATAAAACTAACTGATTAAATATATATGTCTAAATCGTACGCCAATCGACATAGTTAGACACAATTAAAGTAATATTTTTCATATTACTGTCTTAACTTGCTATCACATTTTTGTTCAATCTGGTTAATATAAGAATGGCTAGAACAGGACACGCGCAAGCGCGGTTGATTAGATTCACAAAACTCTAAAATGATAGACACTTCTACAATATTTACAACGAAAGAATTTCTATAAACCTAACTAAACATCTTTTGAAAATCATTTGAAAATATAAAAATAAACACACTTTAAACTGAGCTGAAGTCGCACATGTCGGACCAATCTACTTTTTATCTACAGAACTACATAAAGACATTTCAAAATACCACCGCATGAAACATATATGTTGTTGTCCAAATTAAAAAGGAAAAAAAACATCAGATCGGGGTTTTGAACCCGTGGCTAACCCTTAACAAGGATGTAAATACGGAACTGGTTGAGCTAATTCGTCGTCACACTAAAGAAGACGATATGAAGACGAGGAATTACCATATAACTGCATGTCCGAGAAGTAAACTATTTGAACCCGTATCTCGACATCAACACAGCATTAACTGAATTAACATAACAATACGTTAATCGTTTACCTGTCAGGTTAGTATTTGAATTTATCAGCTTTCTTTAACTTGTGAAAGTCGGAAAATGTCTTTTCTCCAAAAAAATCAGATAAACAAAACGAAACGCAACAAATTAAACTATGACATTCTCAATAAGATAGATGTCGTTATAACTCTACACTAAAAACCTGTGGCTTATATAAACTGAAAAACTTAAGTAACGCATAATGGGTTGAATATGTAGTAAAGGGCTGATTTTGGTATACGTATTTTCTAATGCAATATTTTGCCAACGTCGAAGGAGAAATTGCCGAAACATATGACGTTGCAACCAAGCCACGAGAACAGCTCGACGTCGCGGCGTCAGTGGTAACCCAACGTACGGCCGGTACGCCCGAACCCCATTTTCCCTGAGCCGCCTGATAACCGTGACGGGGTGAATATCCTTATGGCACGCCGTTTGCACAAGTATTCAGAGAACCATAGGTTCTCACTGAGAAACCTAGTTTCAGTTTGCCTGAATGTTTGAATAAACACATTGAGAAACTGGAAAAGGATCAACATTCTTCTTTATATCTATTTTAGGTAAGTCACTTATATTGTTGTATTGAATTTCAGTTAAAAGTTAATAAGGTAAATTTTTTGCTACCTCCTGCCAGTAATTTTAACATAAAAATTGTTATTTAAGAAAACTATGTGTATATTTTGTATTTGTGCATTTGTGTTATCTTAACTTTCAGTAATTAAGAATTAATGTGA